>VZTN01030690.1:88405-106933 GCA_013400515.1 Erpornis zantholeuca
TGCTTTATACACACACAAACATACTGTGAATATTGCCCATCTCTTTTCAGACTTTATCAACCGAAGTAGACCTTACCAAAATCTTATGAAGGAAAATGCACCATTGGTAATTTAAGTATGTCATTCTACAAATTCTACCTGGAATAATCCTCTTTATCTTTTATCTTGATATTTTACTTTAACTAAGTATTTACACCAGGTATTATCACTTGCAGCCAAGCAATTACCAATTCCCTTTGACACAGTCACAATAATTAAGATACCAGACATTTACAGTACGTGTAAGTTTCTCTTCCTTATCTTTTATAAGCTTAAACATTAAAACTTATATAAAAATTTCATTTATCTCAGAAAAACAAAATATAGAAAAAAACCCCATTGTTTATTATAAATAATAATAAACAGGTGCTTATCTTGCTGTGTTCAGCATTGGTGCAGCCTCACCTTGAACACCATTTCCAGTTCAAGGTCCCACAATTTAGGAAGGATGTGAAGTTACCTGAATGTGTCCAGAGGAGGGCAACAGATCAGGTGAAAGGACTGCAAGGACTGTCCTGTGAGAGATGGTGAAAGATTTGGGCTTGTCTAGTTTGGAGAAAAGGAGTCTGAGGGGCAATCTCATTGCCCTCTACACCTTCCTAAGCATGGGAAAAGGAGAGGGAGGTGCTGAGCATTCCTCCCCAAGATCTAGTGAGAGAAGGTGTGGGAATGGTTCAAAGCTGCACGAAGGGAGGTTCCAACTCAGTATTAAAGAATCATTTCCTTAACAACAGGGTGTTCAAATCCTGGAACAGGCTACTTAGAGAGGTGGTCAATGCCCCAAGCCTGTCAGTGTTTAAGAAGCATTTGGACAATGCACTTAACATGTTTTAGCTTTTGGCCAGCCCTGAAGTGCTCATGTAGCTGGACTGGATTTATTGTTGTAGGTCTCTTCCAACTGAAATATTTCGTTCTATTGTTGTTCTTATCCTATCCTATCCTATCCTAAATTCTGATTTGAATTTTGCACTAACCTTCTTTATAAATAAAGAATAATCAACCTTTTATCACTAAGGAAGTCTAATTTCTAAAATTGTAACTTATGAAAAAATACATGAAAAATTACATTTTGCAATGCCTTATATATGCATACCTGGCTATAGTTTTAATGATGCTGTCAAGCTCGTCAGAAGAGGGAGGATTTCGACCTCCAGGAGGGAAGACAAGATTGATGGGGTCAAACAGTCGAGATAAGGATTTTGACAGATAGGCAGCTTCATATTGTTGCAGTGAATCTTTTAAGGCCTTTTCTGGACTTTGGGTATAAGAAAAGGTTACTGCATTTTAAATTAAAATACACAATAGCATTAAATCTTTCCAGACATACAAACTTTGCAATACTGAAACTGTTTTTCCTTTCTGCTCTTTAAACATATGCATATGAAAAACATTCTCCTGATAAGTTTCCCACTGACTGCTCAAGAACATATTTAAGTCAATACAATTCTCATATAGAATATTCATTTTATCTTACATAAGTCTAGAAGTCCTAATAGAATTGATGAGCCTGCTTCAGTTTGATCTTTCTGATATCACTTAGATCATGTTCATTCTATGATGTATAAAATAAAAACTGTGAATGATAACAACTGAGCGTTTGTCACACTCAAATGATTGCAGTGTCATTAGGAAAAACTACTGCTGTAATCACAATGCATAGAGAGCTGCATTTTCAGGATTCTCCTTTTCACCCAAAGAGACAAAAAAGATAGAACTTGTTCAAAAGTCAGAGATTTTGTGAAAGACAAGACAGCCCAACATCATTAGATATATAGGCTAATAAAAAACCTACAGCTCTAAAACAGCATTAGAGCAGTAACTGCAAGAGGGAAAAAAAGTCTTAAAAATTCTCCTGCAGTGACAATTTGAATAACAGCAAGTTTATAAAAATACTCAGTTTTATTACAGGGTGCAAAGATTCATATTTTATAGTGTTATAATTTATAATACGTACTCGTAATCTTCATTTTTTTGCATGAATATGTCCTGTGTGTCTTCTTCCATTTGTTGTAGTTCAGCAAAAAGATCAGTAGTTCCACTTGTGTTAAAATTCCTCTGAATATTTTGACTGTATTGTTGGAGACGCTTCCACAAGTCATTATAAAGCCTCAGTAATTTAGGGTATTCTCCTTCAAATGCTTGTTTCAAAAACATAGAGGCTGCAAAATAAAGCAGTAAGCAATACACAATACTAAGTTCTAACTTATCTTTTTATTCATATAAACAATGTTATCCTACCTTTAGTACTGATAATGTAATATTTATAATTAATTTCAAAGTGACTAACTATAATATTAAATGCACTTGACAAAGGATGTAAAGCACCAGTATAAAACCTACAATTGGAACATTGGTATGAAAACCTTTTTTATTTTGTAAAATAAATGTTTGTATCAAACTTAATTATTATCATCATTCATTTAAGGCCAAAGTGTAATTGGAACTCTCTAAATTTAGAGATTTGCTAACAAAAAGATTAGAGATTTGCTAACTTTTCCTCTTGATGGAGGAAAAGTGTGGAGCTGTGCAACTTTGAAGATAACCATTTAAAACAGACAAAGATAACTCCTATGAACCAAAGTCTTCAGAAATGTGATGAGGGAAGCATATCCCTTTATGCACACTTCTTAAAACAAGGTACTTAATATGCAATTCCTAAACTTTCAAAGAATGACAAAGCCAGCAGAAAAAGCAGCATTATTTTCAGCCTTGAAAGGCTTGCCACAAGTAACAGGAAATGAAACAAATGTGCAACTGCTTTAGCAACTGTTAATCTTGATCTAACATCACTCATACTCCATAGATTTCCCATTACATTAGGAGATTAACACTTTTCCATTCATTCCTACGTTTTTCAGGTTCCAGACATCTGCCCCATTTCATGCAGCCTGTGCTTTCAACTCAAATATATACTAATTTGGAATACTGGAGGATTCACATTTATTATCAAACACGGAGTTATTGTAGGTCACAAAGCTATGTTTACAAAGATTGTCCCAACCTCACAAAAGCAGATCATGATCTAATATCAAACCTTTTAAACTGCCAAAAATTCCTATTTTTACACTATTTTTCTGATATCTCATCTTCCTCTGATTTATATGATCCAGAATCTGATTGATGTCAATGGATTCAGTCACCAGAAATTTGTGTTAACAATGAACATTCTCATGTAGATGTGTCACTTATATGAAAAAATCTGCTCACTGTAAACATTGTCTCCCCAAAACTCAGCTGTAGCAAAATAAAAACATCATTCACATTGAAAACCCCCTATAAATGCTTATATAAAACACATTATTAAAAACCGTAATTAATAAAATAGTTTTGAATAGCTGTTCGAAAAAGTACAGCTGACAAAACGTAAGAGTTCCCTCTTCAGTTCTGTAGTGTTGGTTGGTGCCATTAACTGATGTCATGATTTTACAATCTTAAAACCGAGTGCTGAGAACAGGTAGCATGTGTTCAGTTTGAACACAGGAGGCTCAGGGTATGTACATACTGCTCTTAAAGCAGTGCGTAAGGCAAACAGTAAAATTAATATATTTTAACACAAGATGCATACATTTTCTTTTGGGATCATCTCGTTACTTAGCAACCACTGAACATGAATCCACCAGCTAGTTCCTCAAAATTATACTGCTGCTATAAAGCCTGGAAGGATCAAATTTGGAAGAGCCAGTGCAATAGCTGAGATCACAGAGATGAGCATTTATCTCATGCACTTCACCTCTATGTGCAAAAGATTACCTTTAAACACTCTATGCAAACGTGAAAGATACATTTATGAAAGTACCAAACTCAACTATGATCCAGCTGCATGCTGCATTAGCATGTTCTGGTAATAGAACCGACTTATGTTAACACATTATTTATATTTAATATTCCTTTATTGTATCTGCTATTTACATATTACACATGCAGAGAAAATTGTGTATAGTCAGAACACCAGCTGTTTATCTGTATTTATACAAGACAATTCTGAAGTAACTAAAATCCTGTTTATAACGGTATCCAAAAAATGGCTGAAATCTGATCTTTACAACCAATCAGTGTTTAACAAGAAAAGACTAAGAATTTAAAATCAAATTATTAATTTTGAATTCGGCAAACCCACTTGCTTTAGGAAGTATAATGTACTATTCCAAACATTTTTACCTCCACATACAGTTAGAAAAATACTTTTTGTTATTAGATAACTACTTAATGAAACAGAAAATAATTTCTTTCTGAAAATTCAACCATAGTTTAGGAGGATCCTGTCTGGTTACAAACCCAGAAATTTTAAACGCACAACCTTGTACTGAGTGAACCACTGCTATAGTTCTGGTAGAGGAGATACCAAGCACAGGGCTTACTGAAAAGTGAGATTCAAAGTAATTACAGAACACATTACAAATCATTTATACTGAATACTTACAGTCTGTTGCTGACTGAAACTGAGACGAAAGTGTCTGGGTTACTGCAGTCCAAAATTTGTACAAAATATCAGACTGGCCATCCTGAGAACAAGGGACAAAAGGAATACAAATTTCAAACCATATTCTTTTTAAAGAATCTCAAACAATGCAAACGCTTCCGGTCAAAGCTGCTCATCACTGAGAATGAAATCGAAGTAAGTGAAATCTGAGAACTTTCCCTCAGGTTTAGAGCTAGAAAAAGTATTGGAGAAAACAAAAATAAAAGCTTCAGTCTTGTCTCAAACAAAATATTTTCCTCCACGTCTGAGAGAAATGCTCCCAGCTCTCGAGGGGTGTGAGTGCAGCCCGAAGCAGCACACCTCAGGAGATGAGTTAGAAAATCTCCTTGCACTGCAGTGACCTTCCCATTCCGTGGGAGTTCTCGTGCTGGCTCCACCACAGCAATTATTTACTGCCATTACCCCAAAAACTCCAGCCAGGGAGCAAACCCACTGGGTGCTGCACACAGAGCAGCTCCGGTTCCCAAAAACATAGAACACATGAAAATACAGTGAACCTCACACTGACTCTTCACTGCCTGGTGCCAGCAGGGCTTGCAGACAGAAGAGGAAACAAGGGAGCACACCAAAGGACAGGCAGACAGAGGCTGGCTGCTTCCCTAATGCCCTCAACATCTGGCACTTAGGGTCAACCATTAAAGTGTGATTTTTGATCCCTGTCTGTGTGCTTGAGGTAGAAAAAAAATTCCAGGAAATGTGGATGAGTATCCTGTCCTGCCTGCTTGTTAGATACTAGGAAGACTGTTCAGTGTTGTTATGGAAAGTGAAAACCCGCTCTGAACAGAATGGTTTTCTTCCTTATATGGTGTGCAAGGTCATCCATTGACCCTACTGCCACATTAACCAGTTTGACCAAATCACTATAGGAATGATAAACAGAAAAGAAAAAAAACATGTCAGTTCAACTTCTGCACTGTCCATCACGACCACAAAAAGGTGAAGGCAATCTATTATATTCAAAAGTCTGGCTACTCCGAAATGAATTACTGCTACTTAAGATGATAAAGGAAAAAAAATACTCTCTTTTCACTTGCAGTGGCAATAACAGAATAAGAAATGAAGGTCTTTAGAATGCCATTCATTGAGATGTCCCACAGAAAACACATTGAAGATCTGTTCATTGAAAGACTGCAAGTTCAAGCTTAAGCATCAGTTAAAAAAAATTATCTTAAAGAATTAATATAAAACCTGAAAATCAGTTAAAGGTATACTGATGCATCTAAAAGTAATGATAAAAAATAGGATTATCATCACAACTCTGCAACTCTACTCTTTATCACAAAAAATAAAGAAGGATATAGTTTATGGGCCATGGGTGTTAAGAACTGAGAGAGAACATCTTTTATGTTGCTGGACTCATAAAATGTATGGTAATTAATACTGAATGCTAAAATAAACTGGGATTACGGAATCTTAATTTTGTCTGCTTGAGGACAATGATGGATTTAGAAACTGAAGCAATTTATTTTACAGCTATGTTTGTATTTTCTGTAAAATTGTACTTGACTTTCATAAATGGGCAAAGTAAAATTAGAATATCAGAAACGATTCAGAAGGTTCACTGCATAAAATCTCTTTTCTTTGGTAAATTCATTGCTATAGGATAAATGTGAAATTACTTAATTCTTTATTCCACAGTTTCATATTTAGAACAGGAAGACTACAATAAAACAAATGGCCTTTCACAACAAGTACAAATTAATCAGTTTTCATATTCTCTATCCCAACCTGGAACAATGGTTGCCTACTGAGCATGGTAACTCAATTCAAATTCTGAACAATCTAATGGAGGTGGAAAAATACTTACAGATCACTTTCAAACAACTTTTTTTTCATTACTGTGATCACTATCTACATTTTTGTCACAGTCTCAGCCGAAAATGCACTGATTAAAGGGTCCAAAAAACAAATATGCATGTACCCCTGCACACCAACATTCCTATCTTAATTGTCAGATTCAACATTGTGACAAGTAACAGTAACACACATGTGAGACGACATTTAATGTTGTTGTGGAAATATGTGACTTTTCTATGTATCTCTGTATACATATATAATATAAAGTCAGACACACATACATATATTCTCAGGCATAAATAGCCACAGCCATTCCAATTAGCCTCTGTTCATTAGCTTGCATCTTCTGACCTGGGCAAATGGTGTTCATCTACTGGATCAGAATTTTACAGTGAAGAAGACCCTCATGGCTCAGCGAGCCAACTGTATTATGTATGAGGAGAGACACAAGGGAAAAGCTACGTGGAAAAGTAACATTTCATATTGACTGACTACTCAGTCAAAAATGTTTAGGGGAAAAAAAATAAATGCCCTGGTTTCAAACCAACTAAAATCACTATCTATAGAGTGCTGGTTGCTTCCATAACATATGATATGAGATTTCAGTTTGTCCAGTGCTGAGATACAGTCTCTCTGGGGGTGAAATATAGCTGCTGATTAATAGCACAGAGAAGACCATGTAAGAGTTTATGGCAGGAACTAGAGAATACCATTGCCTACGCATACACCAGGGGGTATTTAAGTGGGTGGACTGTAGCTACCAAAACTGGAATACAGCAAAGCATTAGCATTAGATACTCCTGAGGGAGTAAAAAGTGCCATATGCAACCATGAGCAGCCAGAAACAATTTATTTTGTTTAAATCTGTAATTTCTTTTGCTTACACATTAATTCAATATATTACTTTTAAAAGTACATTTAAGACTCTCACTGCTTGTTTTTTAAATAATGTATTCTAATAAGGATTAGATCTATGCCTGTATGGGAATTATAATTTAACTGCCTAAAATGTAACGTGCAATTCCATTTGACAATAATCAATACTAGAAAATGACACAGAAAGGGTAGCAAAAGGAGTGTTTTTCTCCAGCTTAGCAGGAAATTAAAGGAACGCCCCTTGTATTGGACAACTTCTTCAAGGACTGAAAAAGATAGGCAGGATGAAGCTGGAAGAGGAAAAGGCAGTTCGGCTTGCCTGAACTGTACACAGCAAATCCACAGGCTCATCTTAATGCAATGGATCGCTTATAAGCCTTCTCCTGTGCTTCACATACAGCATTGTAAGCAGCAACCCACAGTATCAGAAAGTAACTGCTCTTTTGGGCCTTTTGCTTTCAGAAAACTAAAATCAGCTAGCTAAAATTACCTTCTTGTCATCTCCCCATCTGTAAATAATGAATATAGTCCTCCTCTACACTTACACCAAATATCCTCAGTGGTAGACAATGTATGGGAGCATTGGGTACATCCGCATTCATGATTCGATGTGTACATAGGACTCTTTTTGGTCCAAATCTGTCTTGTGTCTAATGCTTGTTGTCTTGCAGAACACACTGAAGTGTGCTAGCAGACTGACTTCCACTATTCAAGGAATACACTACCTCACAATTAGGTTAAAAAGAACAACTTCTGCAATTAAATAGCTTTTTGCAGCATATCATCACATATTTGTAAAATAACCCAGAATGATGTACTAATATTTCTATCAATTAATATTCTGAGACTTTAAATCAGGAATTTTACATTTCTCTTGCTTCTGAAAATGAAATAAAATTGAAAGATGTTAAATTACTTACACCCCCTCCAAAATAAAAATGCTTGCTTTGAAATCTAGTCACAAGCAGATTAACATCTTGTGATACAATCCCTTGTAGCAGGAGCAGCTGACAAGATGAGTAATGAACTGCATCCGATTATCTTTTCAGCTCTGTAGCAATCATTTTCCAACAGCTTCCTATGCCATAACCAACAACACTGGAAAAAGGTCACCGTTCTGTCATACTGTCCCCCCACCTCCAGTGTACGTGTTTAACACAGAAAACACATAAACCTTTGGAAGCTGAGATGTTGTTATCTGGCACAAAGCTGTTTCAGGTGCATATTGCATACATAGCCTACATAGAGCATCTGTACATGACTGAAAGTCCCCAGAAGAAAATTATTGCACTTTAGCATAAAATAAAATGTTATTTCCTCTTGTCATGCGATATGTTATTTCTCCAACAATAGAATCTTAACTGTAATTGATGGTATTTAAAACTCATGATAGGCAAGATTCAGGTTGACATATAGATATTTTCCCCATCATGAAATATAACCAAATACAATCTATGAACATTAATTGCAAGCAACTGTAAGACTATAATGGCAAAACAGAACTTTCCCCCAAAACCAGATCCACTTCACTCAGCATTCACTCAGATGGTACTGTCTGTTCGCAACTTTATTTTGATCTCACAGCACAGAAAATCTGCATGTAAATCATACTTTGCACCACTACAAAATGGTGGGGAAGTAAGATTAGCCATAAAAATGGCTATTTTCTAATTAAAATCTGTTGTGAAAATGCTCCTATGCTTAAAGCACACTTACATAAACTAATATCTTCCAACAAAGACTGAATTAAAAATACTGTCGCTGTTGTTCCTGTGACCACTGACTACTTTATTCCCCAAAACTGAACAGATTAACAGGCACTTACATCATTTACTAGCCCCTATGCAATTCCTTAGGCAGTGCAAGACAGTTTAGATCTGTCTTCCTCTTGTTAATTCCTTATTTTCAGAAATGAACTGAACAACTGCCCAGTAACATAAACTAGGGAGCCCTCTGTCATTCTGACCTGTGTCATGCTGGCCACAACCAGGGGAATGGAAAGATACTTTTGAAAGATGTATGGACTATAAACACTTAGCTACTTTTAGAAATGTTATTTCTTGGTAACCCACATGTTTTTGTGGGTTGTAGAGAAAAACACAACAATCAATACTGCACTCTGGCCCAGCCAGTGTAATTTTCCCCTTTTTCATACTGTTCAAAAATTTGGTACTCAGTCACACATACATTCACATAGGAATTACTTGCTCATGAAAATGATACCCATAAATCAGGAAAAATATGTCCAGCAGGCTAGACCACAAATGGCGATGCATTTTCTCAACAGTGGGGCTCATCACTTTATTGTGTATGTGAAGCGGACAAAGTTTATCCTTATTAAAACAATAAATGCAGGTAGTTTTTTTGACTTCCATTATATATCTTACTTACGTGAAATTAAAAATGTGCTTAAGTGCCTTGCTGAATCAGGGCCATAAACAGCAATCCGCTAAAAATACTTTCACTTTATATAACTATTTCATTTCAACTATTACTATAAAGTCACTATTGTCAATACTCAGCACAAACAGTAACACTGTGCAACTTTCCCATAATAGAGCAGGTTTTAGATAAAACATTTAAGGTTTTATAATAGAATCACAGAATTAACTAGGTTGGAAAAGACCTTTGAGATCAAGTCCACCCTAGGGCTAAACACCACCTTGTCAACTAAACCATGGCACTGAGTGCCACATCCAGTCTTTTCAAACACCTCCAGAGATGGTGACTCCACCACCTCCCTGGGCAGCCCATTCCAAAGCCCAATCACTTTTCCTGTGAACTTTCCCTGAGGAACTTATTCCCAATGTCCAGCCTAAACTTCCCCGGTGCAGCTTAATAACATTGCCTAATGCCAGTGCCAGGAGACATTTGGACAGTGATAGTTCATCCTGCTCTCTGTCCCAGGAACTCCATAAGGTTCCTGTCAGACCATTCCTCCAGTCTCTTGAGGTCCCTCTTGATGGCAGCATGACTCTCTGGAGCATCAGCCACTATTCCCAGTTCTGTGGAGGGTACACTGGCCCATCATCCAGATCACTAATGAAGATCTTAAACCTGGACTTGACCCCTTGAGGGAGGTATACCACTGATCCCCTGCTAGACTCTGCACCACTGATCACCACTTTCTGGGCCTGGCTATCCAGCTGGGCCACTCATTATTAATCCCACATTGATAAAAAGCTGATTTTCAGAACATAGTGCAACTGGGAGAGCCTGTAGATTCAATCGTCTTCTGTGCAGTGACTGGTGATACGGATTTAGATCAGTATTCTTTTACTGGTATGGGTTGGGGGGAGGGAATTTATACTTGTCTATTAATTTTTTTTTCAGTAGTCCTTTTACCTTTAGTGCATGGTATTACAGCACATAAGCTGACTTGTTAATAGTGTGAAGCGACACTATTACTCAGATTGATGCATTGACTGCATAGATTTAAAATTTAGATTCAGTGTTGCCTGCTTGCAAGATTATAGAAAAAACTACAGACTGACACAATTAAGGTGTTAAACCCCTTCTCACTCACATGAAAATGATTTGTTTTCCCAGTTCAAAAAATATGACCCATTTTCACTAACAGCTACTAGTAAGTTAATAAACCATTGAACAACAGTGGGTCAAGTACCAGTAGCATCAGGAAAGATAGAGGAATGATATTAGAAGATCTGTATTCACTCTTACTATACAATAATATTAATGCTAAAGCCTGGAAAACTGATTTCAAGTCTCCTCAAACATAAAAGCAACTTACCTAATTTTAAAAACCCATATCAAAGTACCAATTAACTTTGCTATTACAGAAGTGAAATTAAATCTCTTTAACTCTGTTCTTAATATAACTATTTAGTATCTGGCATTAAATCTAAATTCAAGCAATAAGAATGAAAGTACCCCCCTTATTCTGGATTGGACAAGAGTGTAAGAAGATGCTGAAAGGACATATATTTATTTTTACAAATGTCTCTATTTCCTCCACACTGTAAATTTAGAACTTAATGAGTATAATTTCCCATCTGTGAATTATCATATTTGTGTGTGTCTAAAATAGCTATTTTAACATTCAAATAATAAATCTGACCCACTGATTCTAAACTGGCTCCCACTTTATGACAACCACTTCCAACTTATTTTTCCCTGTAGAAATTTTGATACTTTGAGTAGAATGTGAAAAGCATCTTTATTGTGAAGCCTCTTTGAAATGTAAAACAATGTAGTGAATATTACCATGCAGCTAGTTGCTGCAGGCTCCTGAAATCAGGCTTTGCATACTAATACATACAGTGTTTTCTATCTGTAATCAAACGCTCCGCCATGGAGAAATACGGGACTCGTGAGTGTTGCTCTAAAAACAGAAGACATTTAAAGGACAGTCTAAATATTTTTTCCACCAATAAAGCAACAATGCAAATGATTTAACACTTTCATATGGCAAGACCTTATGGGACAGAAATAAGGAAATCTATTTGCACTATTTCTATAGCAACACAATTGCCAAATGTTAGACTGTGAACAAAAAGCCATCATCCTTAGTAGTGCAATTAATCAGTAAAGAAAAGACAAATTCTGGGTGTATTTTCAATAACCCTTTTCTATATCCTTAAAGTAGTCAGGATTAAATTTCTTAAAGTAAGAGTGAATTTACATTTCTAATGTTGTTTACATTATACATTACAGGTGCAGATATGTCAATAAATGACACTGTGATTTTAAAAATGACCTTGATTTTTTTGTTTTACTGCAGGGCAAAGAATTTCATTACACTGGGTTGATCAGTTTATATCCAAGGTGTAATAGTTTCTAGACTTCCAGCAATAGTGTAACATTTTAAAAAGGTCTCTTTATGCAGGTGACAAAAGAAACAAAAGCTGGTTTGCTTTTTTTTTTTTTTTAAAACCTTTTTGGCTAAAAAATAAACTTAAGACTGTGAGTTCCACAGAATACTGGAATTCTTAAGTGATTCCTCAGAAAAACTAATTTGTAAGGAAGAAAGATACTTAGGTATTAAACAGTGTCCTATATCTTCAAAACTACTCAAAACATTAATTAATCCTTCCATATTCCTGCAAGATATGCACCAACTGGAAATAAATGAACTCAGTATTCAAAAGCCAGTAACTACCCCAGGGATTTGACTGCTTTCTTCTACCCAGAGAAGTGATTTAGTATGTACAGCTTCAATTCAAACTATGTTTTCACCTTGACTATTCCATATCCCCTCCAAGGATGAAAGGGTGGTTTGTTACCATGTCCACTCAGCCCGGAGCTGTTCAGGTAAGATTGACAAGAATGATGATAAAAGGCAGCACTTCTGGTAAACACATTTCTTTTCCAACGGCAAGCTGACTGAAAACCAACTGACTTAATAATTTGCAGTCATCACTGATCTGCAATTTGCACAAACACCACCAAACCAGAAGTGAAAAAGAACGTAGGTCATTATTATCTACTAACCCATGCAACCTCTACACCATCTCTTTTCTTCACAGCTGCACATTTCTGTCAGAGAACAGAATTAAAGTTCTAGAGAAATCGTAGCATCATTAGAAAACCATTGCACAGGCTCTGACCCTCCCATGTGAATTAGAATCGAATTACTTTTAGTATGGCTGTCTAGGCACACAGATCCATTCAAAATGAGAATTGGGACTTTTAGCTCCTATGATCTTTTTGGCTCTTTAAGAGTCCTCAAAAATCCTGCAAGTGAATTCAGCAGGACAATTTGCAGATCTGAAACAAAGAGCATCTTCGATATTTTGGGAACCAAAAAACTGCTCATCCACCTTAGATCTTCACAAAGTACCTCATTATTGCTTAAATAACAAACAGAATCACAACAGAAATGATGTGCAAGTAATCCAATTCTGCTTCTACAAAAATATTGAAAAATAAATAATATACTTGTAATAATTGGTGAAAACCATACTATTTTCTGAATTCACATAAGACAATAATTAGATTATTTTTCAATTTTTTCCACTTGGGATTATTTTTTAATTGGGTCAACTGAATATGTGATGACAGATCTGAATAATTTCAAAGCAGCAACATTTTAAAACAAGTTTGGATGGGGAGGTGAAATATAAGTGCACTCTGTCAATATATATCTATATTTTCCATTTATTTTCTTTATCTTACGTAATGCTGAGGACATTTCTTTCTGTATCGTTAACACCTCATATAGCCAGTGTTGACAACTCAGGAAAAAAGCCTGCTTACTCACCAAACATTCATCAGCAGCAGCAATGGTAAGAGCCCTCCACAAAGTACATAATAACACTCCCTACAACTCTCAGCTCACTTTTTTACCCAGAGGCTTACGTAAACGACAGAGTTTGTGATGTGCCTTGGTTGCAAACAGGGCAGCCAAAGGCAACCAAGGGCAGATCTGCCTGTACCTTTCTGCCCAGCGGAGAGACCCCAGCTCATCCTTTCTACTGGACCACCCCAAACCCCCCCTGAAAATGATTTGCTGCTTTTCAGGCTGCTTTTCTCTTTGCAGAACTGTTCCCTGACGCCTATGTAGGAGTGAAGGACTCAAAATAGATGAGGATCAAAGATCATTTTCAACTCTCTTACAAGGGGCTAAGAAGGACTCTTATCTCTAATTAGGAAGGTGGCTGTCACAGAAAGATATGTTCTGCTGCGATTTACACTGAAGTCAATTGTAGTTTAGGCATTACAACAGCTGAGGAAGGATTAGTCACTACACATTAAAAGAGAGAAGCAATAAAGCAGAATAAACTGAAGTAACTTATTAGCTCTCTGAAGGTGAATTAAGCAATTTAAAGAAGTGATATAAATAACCAGTCATTAGGTGAACAAAGATACCAAATTTACATTATTTAAATCTTATTTGTAATTTTAATTTTTACCCTTAAGGTTCTGACGGCATTAACCCTATCTTTTAAAAAATGTATGCAATGAAAGCTCTATTCATTTTCCATGAAAAATCAGAACTCCATGAGTTCTGAATTCTTCTAGCCCTCTTCAACTAAAATCTAGTCATTAAAAGCCTTTTTTCTTACATAAAACCCATAAAATGTCCATTCAATTGTATTTTTCCTTTAAATAGATCATTGATTTGTTAAAAAATTAAATCTGTAATTTAAATATGTAAACAGTAAACATTAATAATTAATCGATAGTTGATGACTAGTATGAAATGAAGAAGCTTTTAAAAGGTACTATGAGTGCATGATTTCTTTTCAAAATTGCATTAATTTCATATTGGGACAAAGTAAAAATACCAAAATTGAGACCTACGAAGGGAAGGAGTAAAAAAATGTGCAATATAAATTTAATCTCCAGATTCTTCCATTATTCTCATGTAAGCCTGAGTCTGTTACTTAACTCTTGGCCACATCTAAAGCTGGTAAAAATTGGAAGGGAATTCTGTAGGAGAAAGCATAGGGTAAAAAAGATGCAGGTGTTGTCACTGCCCTCTTGCTGAGCTGCAGTATTTAAAATTTTCCAAGTTCTGGACCTCAGTTTCTTAATCTGTCAGGATTTGTTTCCTTTAAAAAAAAAAAAAACAAAACAAAAAACAACAGAGTTTTTGTGAATCCTTTAAGTAATTAGCTAGTGCTTTTAAAACTTCATTTTTGGATACGACATGATACAACACTACAAAATATTATTATGGTAACAGGTAATTAGAAAGCCGGAAAGCACATGTTTGAGATCATAATACAAAATTAGAAAAACTGCAGGCTGTGCTATCTGTGAAGAGAAAGACACAAAAAATCCCCAATGGCAAAAGAGAATGATGAACAAAAAAAAAAAAAAAAAAGGCAAGTAGCTTCCTTGCTATTAAAGGACTTGTGCTTTAAAAAGGCTGGGTCTCCTCCTCTCTTATGCTTCCTAGGATGATACTTGCACTGCAGTAATCAAAACAAGGAAGCAGATGGACAGGCAAAGTGGTACTGCAGCTGCTGCAGAAGATGACTATAATAATAATGTTGACATCAGTAACAGTAATTAGTGCACAGACTGTAGAGTGGATGATTCGTTTTCCTATCTTCTGGAGTGGGCATGCTGCTCTAGCAAACGGGTACAATGTTAGTACCTTTAGTTTGTTTTGTTCGTTTGCTCAGTTTATTAATGAAATTCAATACAATAAAGAAAATCTAACTTCTCTCCCCCTCCAGAACACTTGCTGAGGAAAGCATGTTTCAGTTTGGTTTAATACGAGATGAAATCTTCATTAGTAAATGGCAAAATACCAATTTCTTATTTATATCTAAAATGATTTATACTCTCCCATACAGCCATCTGTACATATGCTCCTGAATTTCAGCAGCACGCAGTACTTGTCTGGTTTTGTCTGAACAACAGCTCTACTCTTTGGTATGACCTCACCCATCTGCAGCCTGCTGCCACACCTTTTTCAAGAGACACCAGAACAAATGGTCTAACTGTGAGAATGTCCAAGAGAAACACTGTGCATACTGAACCATTTCAGGCAAGAAGGAAGTAAAGCATCGGTGCCATCAGCAGTACTGCGTCCTGCTGAGAGAGTTCTGCTAGCAGAACATCCGATAAGGATGTACCACTCCTCCTTAGCTGCCCCACTGAGAATGACAATGTCCAGCCTGGCACTATACTACATCAAAACACCCGCCAAAGAGCAAAGTAATTCTAAGAGTGATAACTGCAGAAAAATAAATAGATGGATTTTATTTGGGAAATACAATTTTTCACTTAGATGCAATCCTGCAATATCAACTTAAAGGGAAGGAAGAATAATCAGAGAGATCATGGCATATGATATTATGCTTAGCATAAGACAACCCACTAAGTCTTTTATTTTCTAATGAGTTTTTCTTTACCCTGCTTCCACTGAATTTCATTTTCCCTGTTCATTTAGTCTCCAGGATGATAAAATATTTCATTTGGCTTCTCTCTATTATCAACCTCAAAAACTGGAAAAACTCCTTTTTCAGTTGTTGAAAAACTCCTTTTCAAGTGACGTTTCACAAGAAGGAAGAGTGAAAGTGAGAAGCACAGGCACAGGGTGGGAGCCACGCATAAACACCAAGAGATCATTTATCCAAGCTCCCTTTCCATCCAAACTCTTCCCAAGCCTTTCAGTGTTTCTGATCTGTCTCCAGGTTTCTATGTTTCTCTCTAAACATGCTGATCCACTGAAGGGCTGATCCACCCAGGCAGCAATAGATATTTACTGCCAGATTAAACTTTTTTTAAATTAAGAAAATATGCTAAACGTTTAAAAATTTTTTGAGGGTGTTTGTGGGATTTTTTTTGTTTGAGTTGTTTTTTTGTTGTTGTGGTTGGCTTTGTTTGTTTTAGTAGAGAAAGAGAAGCTTGAAGTGCCTCATAGAAAAGCCATGCTCTGTGCAACTCTTCTGGAGATGGGTTTAACAGACAGATAAAGGCTGTATTTAACCTTCATTATTTGCTTTCACTGTTGAGAAGACCACGTTTGCATATGAAGAGCTTCCCCGAGTTACTTCATATATTAATTCCATGTAAATTAGAAATCCAGTTATACACTTGGAAAGAGATGTCAGCAGGAACATATCTTTTGTTTTTGCTCCCTTTTACTAAGGTAGATGAGACAGTTTCAGTAATCCTGTTCCTAACACCGAAGGAGACCATTAATCAAATTATTCCAAATATGAATAAAAAACAATGCAAATGAATGAAAAATAACAGGTATTCAAAAGAACAGCCATGATTATTTTTCAAGGAAGAAATTGTCAAGAAGTGAGAAACAGATGGCTGAAAATGATAGATGAAGACACACTCCCCTATGCAAACTAACAGATTTAATTAATTACTCAAATCACATGGTATTATGGAATGACATTAATGATCCATACAGTGGTGCCTTATCGGCTCCCTTTAAAAGAAAACAAAAGAAATTACAACAAAATAAACATGTTTACATCCTACAGATATAACCCACAGACCACAAATATATCCTTCAGTGTTAGTTTGACTTTCAATGCTTTCCCATCAATTTAATTTAAAAAATTATGGAACTGTACAATTGTAAACAAACTCATTCTCATTGCATTTTTCTTAACAGATTTACTAAAGTATGTTCATCTAAATTAAAACTTTACCTTAACTATCTCCTCTATGAAGCAGACATGTGATACAGGATCTCTCTTCTTTGCCAATACTTTCTGCAAATGCTGCACCTGTAAGACAGAATTTATTGAGAGAGAAAGTGACATCTGAGTTCTTATATCCAAAATTGCATGATGAGACAAACAGGAACTAGCTGTAGAGTACCTGTCCACAAGCAGCACAGATCTGATCCATGAGTTTCTCCATGTTTGTCCAGAGAGCTGCTCGAAAAGCTGCTGTGTTCCCAGGTGTTGGCATAGCAGCTCTACCAGGGCCACCTAAATGGTTTTTAAACATACAGGCAGCACATTTCAGCTTCCACACATAAAAATTGAAATATTAGAAATATAGATCTCTATGCACTTTAACAGATACTTTTTTTTAAGCCAAAGCAACCTAAAATACCTTCAGAACAGAGCTTTGTGAATGACCTCAGTTGATTCAACAAAGAAGTTGACTAAACTCTGAAGTTTGGTGGGGATACTTCATGCTCATGACTGTTACACGCTCTACCAATTCAGACCTCCACAGAAACACCACAGTAATGCCAATGAGCAGTTTTGCAGGATGTAATAGTAAAGTGAAATGGCAGAGATAGTAGCTGTGAAAAATAGAGGTATTACCAGCTCAGGACTTAAATGCATAGACAAACTGCTAAAAAAAGTGATATTCCAGCTGAAGGGCATGCAGCTTCTAAACAATCACTTCCCTTGAGAGAGGATGCACTTCTTTACTATGCCGCTGATTATGGTTCTGGACCCCCACCTTGTTGCAAGACTTTTGTAAAAACAATTGAATGTTTGTATCGCCAAAGTTCAAATTTGCCTGCCCAGCCAATTCCTCAGTATCTTTTGGTGTCTGACCTAGCTGGAAACTAAATGTTTAATAGTGGAACACTTCTTCATATTGAGTAGTGTGCTCTGAAACAACTTCCACCTGACAAAAGCATAACAATGTAGCCTAACAATGTAGGCTTCTTCCATTGATGGCAAATAATTTCAACTTGTAATCCTTCCACCAAGACAAAGAAAGCAAAACTTGGAGTCATCTTTCAATGAGAAACTGCTAAGAAAATGCCACAAAGTTGTAACCTAATGAGGACAATTTTCTGGGCAAGTTTGGAAGGAGAGGCAGGGAGGAATAAAGGAAAACCTCTGAGCCAAATATCACACAGACCCAATTTTGGCTTGCAAATTAAATTATTTCTGAGATATGCCTATACTCACTGGTTAAAGCAAGCA
>VZTN01030692.1:0-20303 GCA_013400515.1 Erpornis zantholeuca
TGTATAGCATATAATACAATATATATATATAATATATTGTAGTATAGAACGATAGCAATAGAGTATGAGTTATATATATCATATGTATAATCTGGTACAGAGCAGTACAGCAGACTTTGAGTAAGAGCAAGATCTCTTTTTTGAAAAGCTATTTTAGACAATTTCTACCTTTCTCTCTGATGGAGAAATCTCTGTGTGATACTTTATAACCTGATGCTAGGAAATTAATTCAGTTGATCATGGTGCTATTTTAATATCATGACAGATGCAAACTACAATTCTAGGAGCAGTTTCTAAACATAATAAGCAACTGACAGCTGTGCAGGCTCATCCTCTTAAGCTAGTGAAGGTGCCTAAACACCCACGTATGAGAGGAAGAAGACAAGTCAAAACTGGCAAAAGACAAGAATAGGCTGTGTAAGGAGCTGAAATTACATTTATCCCATGCAGCATTTCTCACTATTTCTGATGCACATGACAGAGAACTATGTTGATGATTTATTGCTCCTATGGTTATCAGTTTGTCTCATAAAGAAAAGTAAACTGTTTTACATAAAAGATAAAGGAGCTGATAGCAACTGATGGTCAGTTACACCTGCTTCAACAGAAACAGAACCAGACACTGAAAGAATAATGAATCCTGCATAGTTTTCAAACAATTTACTTCTGAAATTAAAGCACTTGCATCAACAAAACCCAGTGAAGTTTCTAGATGGTTAAGGAGTGTCAGGATTTGGCTGCTGGTAACGGAATGACCAGAAAATTAGGACAGACAAACCTCCACATTACCTTCACAAAGCTTTTCTTTCTACTTGTATGATGTCAAAGCAAAGGTTATTCTTACTAATAAAATAAGAAACAAATGAATAATGATTGCTTCCATTTGTGGGCAGATACAGTACTTATGCAGGCTTCAGATTTTTTTCTATTAAACCATCCTGCCTGAAAACTCCAGGAAATATATTAACATAGGCATGAATTATTCAATGTTTCTAGCTACATAGCTGAAGCCATCAACTCTTATGATGTGTACTTAAAATGTCACATGCAATTATGAGGTTTACAAAAGACAGGCCTGGGAAAAAATCAGCAGTAATGGTGAATATTCCAAAAACCAATAGATTGCATTGTATTTATTAAACAGAGAACAGGATCCTCTCTGATTCTTATGTCCTACACAAATAACCCAAAACCTATGAAGAAAAAACATCTCATGTACCTTGATTTGCAGTGATATCGATATTGATAGAGACTGATACTCTATAAAGTAATATTTTTACTCCCTTTTATGTAACACTGCTGAAAAAAAGGCCAGAGGAATCACACTGCAGTAGATTCTTTGTCTCTAAATTGCAATGTATAATATTATACCTATTATAGAAGATTCAGATGTAACACTTGATTTTGTATCCTTAAAATTTGGTCATATATTTCAGTTAAAAAAAATTTTATTATCTGTGCATGTCCAAAACAGGTAAAAAAATTATGCTTCTTTTACTGGCAAACCCATTGCTCCAGAAGAAAAATGAAGCCAGTTAGTGTGCTCCCAAGTTAGTGTGTTCCTAAGATAGTACATCCAATGCCAATGCATGTAAGATGAAGAAATGCAATATATGATGGCTGTATGTTGTAAAAGATAAATATATAAATAAAAATATAGAAATACATGCTCAAAACCTTGTCAACTGAAAGGTTCAGCCCTTACGCCTTAGTTTTGGAGTACTGGTGGAATTTAACATGACTCTGTACAGATACTGTGTTAAGTCTCCAGCATCTGAACTTGTGTCTCATCCTCTTCCTGTTGGACTTCTACCTGCCTTGGGAGAAGAGGTGAGCTGTGCCTGGAAAACTTGTCCTGTTTTTCCATTTTTTGATGCTGAACGTATTTGTTTCTCTGATGCTTAGGAAACACACACTCTGACTGAACTTCCTTTCTTATAAAAGACCTCAGTGTACAAGTTATCCTTTCCTTCCTGTTGCAAAATATTTTGACTTGTGACGATTAGGGTTGCTCAGAGAAAGCAACAAAATACTTGCCAACATTATATCTTTCTTCCTTCACCTCCCTTTTCTACCCTTTAAGAAAAGGAGTTCACCTTTCATTTACTGTTGATGTTGAAAACTTGGAAATCTGGCATATTTCCATGGTGTACTGAAAACTCAAGATATTATCAATCCCTTCTTAATCTTTAGAAAAGATCTCATACGCTAAATACTACCTTGAAGTGTATATATTGTATTCATGCTTCACTACTTGTCTTGGTCTTCCCCTCGATTTCAGATGAAGCTTGACCTATGAAAGACATAAATCCTCCCTTCTGAAAAGGCTTTCCTTCTCCTGGTATTTGCACAGCTGTGATCAGTAGAGTCTTTTGAACAGAAAGTCCCTGTCTGTAAGGGAATGGTGCTGACTACAGCAGCCTGCTGGAGTTCACTGCTTTCCTGGGTCCCCAAGCCTTTAATCTACTGATCTTCCAGGGGTAACATTTAGAGAAGGTTTGTGACCTTCTGAGGTTCAGAAATGTAGTCATCCCTTAAGGACTGAACTTCCATTATTTCACTGTATTCCAGAAAGGTCAGACATCCTTGTTTACCTAGTTTGACTTTTAAGTACTCACATAGGTGACAGGCAGTTTGGGACCCACTCAAGTGCCTGATCAAGTCACTTGTGACATTTTAAGTGCTCTGTGGTACCTGAGATGTGCCACAGATCATATTTTTAGGAGGTCCATGTTATTCTGAAACAAGAGGTGGATACCAGGTAGGACGTCTTGGTACCAACTTGCAATTTTAGTTGTTGAGGTTCAGCTCAGTCAGAAAGAGTCGGAAAGAGTCAGAAAAGAGTTCTTTTTCAGAATGCAGTAGTTTTGATAAATCTGCTTCCTTTGGCAATCTGATAATTTTTTACCTCTTCACCATGCTTCTGAGATGTTGTGCCACTTGGTCACCCTTGTGTTGAGTTCCAAGTTTTGATGTTCTCTGTAAATGAAGACCACAGGCACTCTGGGAACTCTGCTACATAGGTCTAGACTGTAGATATTTTCCTCTAACAATTTTACTTACATCTTTTTCTGTAAAACAATGGCTGCATCCCAGCAGCCTTATCTACCTCACCCAGACCAGTTTCCCAGATCTACTCATGAGGAGATTGTCAAAATATCACACAATGACTGTCACTTTTCCACAATGACCCTAATCAATGCCATGGTGTGCCCCAACTATATGTATGGGTTACTGAATGGACAGGTCTCAAGTTTCTGGGCCCTAAAAGACCTTTAAATAGCATCCTGTGCCCAGCCTCCAACATTTTCTCTGTATAAACGACAGCTTGCAGATGTTCCTAATCAGAGCTGCCAGAGCAGCATGGTCCCATTAGGGAGCAAAGAGTGTTTAAAAGTACAAGAAAGCTGTTTTCTTAGGTACCTACTGGGATCCATTTCGCCTCTTTCATATTGATCCTTTCCCTTGAGGGAATGGGCAACTGAGTAACCTTATCATTTCTTCTTCAGTCTCTGAAGTGATTTAAGGTTTTATATCTGAATGTTTTTCATGGCTTTGCACACCCAGCTCTGGCCCCGAGAGCTAGTCTTATATTCAGCACTCTGAAGAATATTGCTTAGCCCCACAGCTCAGGTCTTCTGGGCACATCTGGTTTTGCTGGGCGTTCAACTCTGTGACTGGCTGTTCAGTTTTTTGTCTTTGTTATGAATGGTAAACTTGTTTATTTATCTAGTACTGAATTCTTGGGCTCTGGCAGTGTTCCTGACTTAGTTCTTTCTGAGGCAAAATACATCTTACCACTGACGGGCAAAGGTTATTCAATGATTGTGTCAGAAATGGAGAGAGGGCCTAGTGGGAAAACATCAGAATCTGGGTTATTTAGGGTGACTTCCTCTCCACTCCTCCTCTGCTTCTTCCACTGGTGGGTCCACATGGCAGCGGGTGTACATGTAGCAACACACTGGCACGTGGGACAATATCAGAGTGGCAGTACCTGAGGGCAGCTAGATTTTCCAGCCTTCATTCTGATTCATAGCCGTCTGGGCCAGGGCAAATATGATGTTGCTTGTAATGAAATATGTGCAACAGTATGCACCTCCTCAGATCTCCTCTGCTGCCTGAATGGTGAACGCCATGCAATGCCATCTAGCTGAGAAGAATAAACAAATCATTCAAGACCTTTGTTTGCCCATGAGTCATGAGGGGGCTACTCACTAGAGTATTAAGAAAGATAAACATATGGCAAAACTCTAAAAACTATTTCTGGAAAACTTTACTGGAGGGAACAGCTAATCCATTGTTCGGAGCCCACAGAGAATTATAAGGCTGGGGAGAGGAATGGGAGCAGGAAAGAAGAAAAAAAACCAAAAAATCCAAGAGATCAAAAATTCAGAATGGTTGTAATTACCCATGTAGGCACAAGGGCTTTGTGGGAAGAGGGGGTGCCTGACACAGGGGACTTGCAGGAGGGGTTGGATCCGTATGCAGTCATAACAGGAGGGAGTTGTTATTTGTCTCCTCAGGAGGTAAACAGGGAATATCGTGCATTGAGGTTACTCCATTTGATTGTTACTCCAAAGGGAAAGAATACTGGTTGGAAATTATGAAGAGTTATTTGCTGATTAAAGTTAGCATAAAACCAACAAGTCATCTCCCCCATATGCTTCAGCTGAAAGGCCAGAGGGAATATTAAACCTGAAAATGCAAATGTCTCCTCCTTTTTGTCTGTAAGGTTTTTGTTGAGAAGGCACATTTCTTCCCTTTCCATTACCAATTTTATTTTCTGCTATTTTAGTAGTTTTATTTATTACTGTAAATGAAAACATCACAGATGTATGCAGAAGCTTGTGGCATTTCATGAGGTGTTGCTTAGGAGGAGCCATGCAGTAGCCTCAGCATTTCCTGAGGTGCAGATGTGTTCTCTCTCCTCAGGGCAGTCCCTGAGAGTCATTGTGAGGCACCCCTGCACCTCATAGGGGTGGTGCAACCAAGTCTCTGTTTTTCTCTGTTAGGCTGAAGAATAAAGTGCAGCTACAGGAATTTAATAAAGTAATTTCAGGTGTTCAGTGGAGAAATATAACTTCTATCTTTATTTTAATGATATCGGTCAAGCTGTCTGGCATGAAACTTACCCATGGCAGTGTTTGGTGTGAAGACATATTGCTTGAGACTTAGCTTCGGACATCAACTAGTACTGATGCACATTGGACAGTATCTTTTCAGAGCTCTTGATATAGACAGGCATTTGCGAATTGTATAAGGATTGAAGCCAAAAGATAACACTGAATAAAATTCTGATTATTTCCTCTGAAAAAATTTGAATGAGTTTGAGTTCAGGAAGATAAGTAGTCTCAGGTATTGGCAAAAATGTGGCTTGAGTTTGCATTGAGGACTGGTAAACAACAACATAAAAGATAAAGCTGAATCTTTTGATGGGTGCAGTTCACAGACTGATTTGCTGGATTTAGTCTTAAGCCTAGCTCCAAACTGCCTGAGCACTATTGCTGGAACACTTATATACTCCTAATGTGCCTCTTGCTCACAGACACCTACTGCGTCTAGCAGTATTTTAGGAAAAAAAAAAAGTCACATACCAATATAATTGTAGTCTACCCAGTGCCCATATTTTAAACAAAACCATCCCCTATGCCTGAGTCTCATATTATTTACTCTGGCCTTCCACTGCAGCCTTCTAGTTTGTGCAAAGTGCCTGCCACACCAGGTCCCAGTAGGCTCCAGGATCTCTGCCCTTCACAAGTCACCTTTGATGGTGGCTCTGGCACTAAGCTATTTGCTGGCCTGCATCTCTGCCAGCCCTGAACTGCCCTCTGACAGCACTGCCTTCAGCTCTGGCCATTGCCTTGCCTGGAATCCTTCACACTAGGTGTACCTGTGGCAATGCAATCTCACCTAATGTTTGCTAGCCTGTGGTCAACCTTTGGCCTGCAAGCTAATGTTTGGCTGAGTCCAGTCACAAGCTGCACTTTCAACCCTGCCAGATAGACTTGAGAAAAATCAGGTACAGTCTGTTGTCTCCAAACTTATTAGTGCAAGACTTCCTAATGGCCTCTCCTCTTGTACCAAAGAGGTGTTACTTCCCTGTTCCACCCACAGCACTGATTTGACTCAACCACAGCTGTAACACTGAGCTCCTTAATTTGCCAAACCTGGACTGTACACTGTGCATTGGATTCATCCTCTGTCCCATCTGAAAGTAATCCAGTAGCCCAAATCCTAAACCCAGTCTGGCACAGTTTAGGATCTGACGCAGATACTTCACTAGCTTTAAACTGACTCTCAGCTCTTTGCATCCTTCTAGTTCTTATCTAACCTAAGATAGTCATGGGCAGCAGGAATGAAACACACCAAAACTATCATATGATAACTGCCTACAATTTAAAAATCGCCTTACATCTAATTTTAGGTTTCATACAAGTCATAACCTAACACCTAATGGTTTACCAGCGGATCACCTGTGGTTTATCTCTTTGCTAGTCTGCCATCTTCAAATGAGACACATCACAGACCTTAGGCACATACTGCTACTGCCTGAAAATTTACACAGAGACTGCCTACTGCCTTCAAACCCTGGGCCAAGGTTATTGTTAGATATAATTATATTCCGAATTCTTTACTCTTTATTGGTCCCAACCCTATCTGCTGCTTCATCTGTTAACTACAAAATAAAGTTGCCATCTGCTGATTCCATGCTCTGTCTTGACTCAACTTTTTGGCTTGTCAAAGTGTAACGTCACTCCAGCTCTCTGTGGAGAACAAAATTTCACAAGTCTCAATTGATTTGAATTCTATTTCAATACAATGGCACAAGAGGGCAGTACACAAAACTGAACAAATATTTCTGTTCAAAATGGAAATTGAAGTAGGAATGTTTAGGGAAACCTTGCTTCCTGATTAATTTGGGTTTGTTCCTAGTCTGAAATGGAGTAGCCAGAGCTTGAATATTTTCTCCCTATTTGCAAGAACGGTCTAGAAATATTTTTGTTTGTTTTCCTAAGGAAAATAGCATATAGTGATTTTGACCTGGCCTATCTATTTGATCAAGTTTCGCATCTTTTGAATGCATTCACTAATTTCAACCTGACTTGCCACAAAGTTTAAATATTCAAGTTCTGTGAAAGCTGTTTAGAAGCAAGGAAGCAAAATTAGTTCCTTCCAGAAGGAGAAGGAGGCAGAGATAAGCCATAGGAGATTTTGCCTGGCAGCAGTTGCCTGTTCAGTCAGAAAAGGGACCAGACAAGAAACCATGGATCAGTCTGGATGAACTGTATGGTCTGAAATCTGCTATGACTATCACAGGTTACAGAAAAAAGCCATTGGAGAGTATCACGAAAGAATGGTGAAGGAATAACAATGATTACTTAGGTAGTTTGATTTCCCTTGTGTTAAAGCTCACAGTAACATTTTGGAGAAAAGGGAGAGGATTTTCAGTACATGCAAATCATGACTTTTGAGTAATTGTGACTGCAGAGGCTAGGAAAAAAATGTTGAGGAAAAAAATACTGAGATGAAAGTAGTAGGGGCATCAATGAACAGGGCAGCAAACCATCTGGGGTAAGAACTGGTTTTGGTTTATACAATCCTAGCACAGTGCCCATCCTCCTTCGGGCTTTTACATGCAGCTGTTATTATTAACATTTTGTACCACAAAAGGAGTAGCAGTAGAAAGGAACAGGCAAATCTCTCCTTCCACTCTCATTCTGTAATTACCTAAAATCTTTGGAAACACAGAGAAGTGAGCAGGTTGTGTAGCTGCTTTTGCAGCTGAAGTTCTGGCAGGAAGCATTTCATAGCACAGGGTTCAGTTATCCTGCCTGTGTGAGTGGTGTCCCTGACAAAAATAGAGAGACCCTGCTGTCTGCTCTTTGCAAAGAGCAGCTGAGGAAAGCAAAACAATCTTCTGAGGTGGTCAGCCAGGAGTGGCCAAGGGCGTCTGAAGGTGGTGGAAGCGCTGAGTAAAACCTTTATAGACCTGGCAGAAAAGTCAAGTTGTCAGCGTTCCCTTAAGACGTTTACTTTCAGCTGCTTCCTCTCTGAGCAGGGCTGCAGGCGGGGCTTGCCTTCCTCCCCCAGTGACGGTGGATGTTCCTGTGTTTCCATTGGGCTCCCTGTGCCTGCGTCCTTTTCCTGTGGAAACAGAAGATATGGGCAGGAGAAAAGACATATTTGGTAATGTTTCTCTTCAAAGCGCCTTTTCGCAAGGCTGCCTCAGCTGCAAAATGTTAAGGAAAAAAAAGAGATCTTGGAACTAACTCCAGACAGACCCTAATGCCTACAAATTTGTCTGAGCAAGCCAAGTCCAGAAAGGCAAAACATGAAGAAGGCTCATTATTTGACTGCTAGGGACACTCAAATAACCAGACATGCCAGTACTTATGATCTTCATATTTCAGACGGCTCGTCTTTCATATCCTCCCTCATCCTGCACTCCCACCCTGCTCACTTCTTATATTTTCCTTCATTCCCACTAACTACATTGCATTTGAAATTGTTTATAGAACATATAAAATCTGAAAATATTATATCAAATACCTAGGGGGAAAGACTCTGTTCCTCTAGCCGTCTGTTAATGGAGCCATTCACAGCTCCTCTAATAGCCTTGGCTTGCATGATCATTTTTCTTTCTCCCCAGAAAGTTCAAAGTACCTTGGCAGACCTCTTTCTATTTTATTTTAAAAAGAATTGACTGAGGAGGTGCTATGGTGCTTAAGATGCTGGGTGTCTCTGATTCATGGTTCTGCTGGAGCTGTGGCTCAAGACAGGAGGTGGAGTGACTGTGTTCCAATTTTCAAAGTCTCCTGGAGGGTTATTTCTCCTCGAGATCTTTTAGACCACCACAGGACTGCTAAATCATCAGTCACCATCCCTGGCCAGAAGGAGGGGCAATTTACATTCCCTTTGTTCAGTACATATCCAAGATATCCCTGGAAATCTGTGCAGGGCAAAAATATTCACATGTTTTAAATGAATTAATAAAATCACTGTTGCAAAAACCCTCACAAATTCAACAAAAATCCATGTTAGTTTAGGCAGGTCAAGGATTATATTTCAGCTACTCACAAATATACAGGTATAAAAGTAAAATAAATATTGTTTATCTAACAAATATTATTTTTCAATATTATTTATCATGTGAATTGTTCCCCACATAATTCATGAAAAAAAATAACTCTAATTTCTCATTCTAAAGTAGATTTAACACTCTGAAATGGTCTGTTGGTGGATATTTGAATATAATGGTCATTTCACATTTCTCTTTCTTCCTTCAAAGCTAGATCCATTGTCTGTGAGATGCAAACTGAGTATAGTAGAGAACAGAAACTGGTATTTGCTTTTGAAGTTGAATGTAGAATTATAAAGATTTTTCCTGACAGTTCCATCAAATCTAGTTTTGTTGCTCATGGATTCTTATCAGTATGTGTTGATTATAATCCACAGTCTCTTCCAGCTTCTAGGAAGCCTGAATTTGTCCCCAAACAATAAAGTATATTCAGTTTGATAAGTGACTCCAATACAATATAAAAACTTTAAGGGGTGCATACAGACACTTTGAATTTGTATTTAATAGCATTGTTTGTGATACTGAAATAATAACCATTTTTAATGCCAAAAATGGCTATTCAAACATCTAGTTTGACATCCACATAATCCCATCCCACAGAATTGGATTATTTGACTAAGAAATGGTAGACTTGTACAGCACAACTGAGTAACGGTCTGCAGCTGCTAAGTTACATAAAACATAGATTTTTTTCCTTTCTTCTCTAGTGGACTGATGAAGAAACTGTAGTCTAGAAGTTATTTTGAAAGAATACTGTTTATAGTATGAGTAGGACAGACAGAAATACGAGAAAAGCTCTTGGGCTGCCAAAAATCTCATTTTTTGGAAGAGCAGCCCTTAGGCTTTGAGAAAGTAATGTAGGAAAAATGTTATTTAAATGAGACAATTTCTGTCTCAGTACAAAATAATTATTCCCTGACATAAAAGTTATTTTGTGGAGCCCCTCCAGCACTCCTTGCTAGGGGCAGGCAGTGTGGCATCACCTCTTCTTTCAGGCTTGGCAAATTCCTTTCTCCAAGACAAATTCCAGAGTTTGGGGAGCAGATGAAACTCTTAGGTTGTTCCAAAAAAATGGCAGTTTTTGTTTGGTCTTAAAGCCTACCTTATTTCTCACCTGTATTCATTTTCCCCCTAGGACAAGCAAAGTATATAGTAATTTTCCTCTTTTTTGTCTTGAAGTTGCAAAAGGACTTTTTAATCCATACAGAGGATGGTCTATGACTGTTACACTAAGGGGTGTAAATGGCAGCTGTGCATTACACAGAAGTAGCTGTGACACATTTTACTCCCTATTCACTATATAGTTTGGCAAAGGATCTGTGGATTTACTACTGTGGAAGTCAGAAAAAAAATTCTCCATTCTATCTGAGGTAAGAAGTCTGGATCAGCCCCTATTCCTCTTTGCAGCTAAATGTTCCCAAAACAGTGATACTTTTATAAAAGGGAATTAGTCTAGTGGGAATAAATGTTGATACTTCTCACTTTATTTCTTCATGATTCATTGTGTTACACATCTGTACTCTTCCTCTTTGCATCTCATGCCTTACCACACTTCATACCGTGTTTTCCAGACAATCTGATCCTCTGAAGAAAGGAGGACCAGTCAGCAATTGTAGGAGTGAAAACCACTTGATATCTATTAATGATGTGTACAGAAAATAAACCAAAGTGTATAGGATGTGGTCTGGTTCACATCTACCCACATACTAACACCAGTGCAGGAAGAGTTCATGTGAAAAGAAACAGTGAGGGATCATCAGAACATGGTCTCTTGGTGGGTATTTAAGGTCAGAGGAGCAAATTAAGAAAAGTGAATATTTTCTTCTCCATGGCACTTGTGTGATTGCATCTGGAGTGCAGAGTCCAGTTTTGGGCTCCTCAGTACAAGATGTGAGCACGCTGGAAAGTCCAGGAGAGGTTCACCAAGCTGGTCAGTGGCCTGGACCACATAATGTACAAAGAGAGGCTGAAGGAGATGCATTTCCTCAGCCTAAGAGAGAAAGGATTCAGAAGAGTCTGACTGATGTCTACAATTACTTAAAGGGTGGTTGGAGAGAAGATGGAGCAAAGCTGGAGTTGCACAGTGACAGAGTAAGAGTCAGCAGGCACAGGTAGAAACAAATAATCAGATTTACAACACACATGGGATGTTGTTAGTATTGACTGACCATGCTCTACTGAGAGCTGCATTAATTTAGTGAACTTCAGAAAATGACTCAGCTCAGCTATCTCTTAAAAGGCATAAATGTTTAATTCTGCAAACATACATCCATTAAATTTAAGTATGGAAATTTTTTACTCAGAAATCTATGAAATTGTAGACATACAGTTGTACTTCTACAGTGTATGAACAGAGAGAGATGTATTTGAGGAATTTCCCCTAAGGAGAAGAGGGAATCCATCTTTGAAGGAAATGCAGAGGAAATACAAGCTGGAAGAACAAAGAGTTTGGTGATTTTTATTTTTTTCTCAAGATCTAAGGATAAACAATTCAGGACAATCTTTCTTAAATATTAGTGAATGGGAGATATGGATTTTCTTTAGGAACAATAAGGGGATACCAGAGTGGAGCAATTGATAGGATCCATGAAACTGACCAATGTTTACAAACATTATTAAAGCACAGCTTTTCAGAGTCCTTATTCCACACATGTTTCCTGAGACTGCATCAGAAACTGTGGTTCCTGAAAACAAGACCAGTATCTGGTGAGTGCTTCATTCATGTTTTCATGTCAGTATGAGGATAGAAAGCATATTGTCCCTTACACTCCCTATAGGGAGGAAATTGAGGCTTGCACTCCAGGTGAGAATCACTGGCCAGGTTCCAAATTTAGTTGATGTAGGAGCAGAATGGTGGGGAGCTGTGGAGTAAACCTTCCCATTAGTCCAGTTATACACATGGCTTACTCAATTTTATCTTAATACATGCAGACACAAGTAGAGCTTGCCATCAAATGATGCATCCTAATGTGGACTTGCCAAGTCCCTGGAAAATAAGTCACATCATTGAATTATGACTTCTCTGTGTTTAAAAAATATCTGTAGTGATGAATATTTTTAAAAGTAATCCAGTTGGGTCAAACCATCTGTCTGATTGATGCTGTGTGAGATAATACCACATGAGACCAGGGAACTATTTGAGTAATGTGTGGAGTATCTCGATATAATATCATAAGATAACATGGGGATGCCAGGCAGCAGCTGAAAACCAAGCACAAGAGATTCTCTCATCTGTTATTTGTTTAGTTGAATGAAGAAGTTTTGAAGGTTTTACACATTTATTCCACAGTTTGGCAAAAGTGGGTACAAAAACTGGAATAAGCCGACCTTTACAACCTTTATCAGACAAAGACAACCTCTGTGCCTTCCCTCCTGTCTCCTTGCCTCTGGCCCCCACTCCCAAGACCAACATTTTTCTTTCGATTTTTCCTCCTTTCTTAAGTTTGTTTCCTTTACTACTCTGCACCTGCTTTTAAAATGCAAGTTACAAGTGAAGTTATTTCTCGCTCCTGGGAGAGACAGATGGACTCTGGGAACCAGAGCCACGGCACCTTCTTTGCGTAGGGTGACAGAAATAGCTCCTGTGAAATATACTGTGTAACTAAACACAGATGGTTTCTTCATGATGGGACATGATGACTTAAGAAGATGGGCAATGCCACACACACATAAAGCAAGCAAATTGGAGAACAATAATTCTCCTCTTGGCTGTAATTACATGGAAGACAGCTTCTCTGTGAGAGCAAGCTGTCAGGCTCCAGCCTCAAGGATCCGGTGTAACTGCAAATCATGATCTTTGAAAATTTCCATTAAGTAAATATTAGAGAAGCCACCTAACTTGTTGCAGACCTTGATCTGATTCTCTGACTTCCTACAGGTTCATTCTAGAACTCTTTCTAGAACTTTCTATATGTGAAATTGAAGCTGGGTTTATAATCTAACATCAGTCGTCAATAATACCATGTAGAAATCTCAGGTGTCTCTGTCGTGTTGTCTGCTAAAAGAGTGTGTGGTGCTTTAGCAGGGGTGTATATAGTCCTTTTTCTGTTGGACATGCTGTCATGCTTCTGCAAATATGGATTAAGAATTCAAATATACACAGCAGTGGAGAGACATTGTAAGGTCCCTGATTAAAGTGATGAGCAATATACTTGGAAGTAGCTAGGCATTATTTCTGTCTTAATTCCCTAGCATCCAGTAGTCACTCAGACAGTTGTAATTTGCTCAGCAACCAGATTGACTGCTTTCATTACAAAAATGTATGAGTGGTTTTCATGAAATTTTTACCAAACATACTGAAGCATACTTTTTTGTTTGTGGAATTTAAACATATAACAGTGTTTGGAGTTTTTAGCTCTCACTCAGTTTTCCAACAGCAAAAGTTTAAGTTTCTGGGAAGGTTGTTCAGATCTTATCAGATGTTACCAAAAAGACAAATAGTGCAGCATCAGTCCATGGTTAATTAGCTCCTAGCCTTAAGAAGGATATTGGGCAACAGGAAACACAGTAGGCTGGAAAGACTTTTTAATTGGTTTTCTGTCTCTTTGATTATTATCTGCAAAAAACACATGGGGAGAGAGCAGCAATATCATTATATTTATAGGGGTAGTTTACAGTCAGCAGAAGAATTTGAGTTACCAGTCCCATTTTATTGCACTGGCTCAACTGTTACACTTCACAATAAGCATTTTTGAACCAGCAGAAAATCTATTTATGCATGTAGTTTTTGATTTGGAGACTGGAAAACTATCACAAAGTGTTGGTTTAAAAACTGTCAACATGATGATGCTGCCATGTGCTACCGAGTATTATTAGAAATTCAATTGTCTTCATAGTTTTAAAATACTGCAAGAGCACATGATCATGGTGATAAAATGTAGATCTTTTGTCTCTCCTTTTGGACATAATCAAAGTTCAATAAGTCCGTTTTCCTGTGTTGCTTGTGATCATTCAATAAGGAAAATAATACCTAAATTTTGTTTAGAGGAGACAAATGGGGACCACATTTTTTATTTTTCTCCAACTGAATATTGACACAATCACAGATTGAAGAAGATGTACATCCCTAGCTAGGCTGGTTCATCTGTCTGTCTGTCTATCTATCTATCTATCTATCTATCTATCTATCTATCATCTCTCTCCTTCTCTTTCTCATTTTTTTAATGTGAATTGATAAGGCTTCAGGTACCCACAAACATCCTATGAAATGTAAAGCAAGTTTATAAAGCATGTTGGGATGCTCAAATGAAAGGTATTAGAAATGAAACTATTCTTTCATAGTACAATTTATTAATGTGGTTTATTTTCCATCTGCCAGATTTAAATGCTATGGTATTCAACAATTCCTGTTTAAAATAATAAAATTACTTCTACTTTATTATATTATAAAATGTATTTATTGTATTGTTACAGAAATCTGAAACATGATGCAGCTCTCTCAAGTGTAATCTAAGAAGCACAGCTCACTGGGAAAGCTGTTTGCTCTGTTGTCTCCAGAAAAGCCTCTTTTATCAAATGGAGGCAAATCCAATGATATTTTCAGTACAAACTGTATCTGACACAGGGCACACACATCCTGAGGTAAAGGTCATTCTGTGGTCTAGTACATGAGCCTTTAATAAACACCTCTTGAACTTGAGGATAAATGTTTCTTTCACAATAAGATAATCCTATTAAGCCATCCTGGGCATGGAAAAAGAGTCTAAGTATCCTAATAAGGTATCAACAAAATGATTGCGCAATGATCTTGTTGTTTATATAAACAGAATACAGTTCTCACATCCAAAACCTCAGTGTTAATTCAGTCAGAGCATGGAATTGTGGTCTTTAAGTAGCAACTAGAATATTAATAATCCTGGCTGCATCTATTACACAAGGAAAACAGATGGATAATAAATGTGTCAAGACATTTGGTTACACTCCTCTTACAGCTTTTCTGCAAGACACTGTAATTTGTCAGTGTTTGAACTTTTCACCTTTGGTCATCCTGAAAATATAGGAATAGGCTTTGGAATAAACTGAAACAAAGGGGCAGAAGGAGACAGGTATGGAGGCAAAATCCTAGAGCAGATGGCTACATGGTCCTGGAGGATTCCAGCTGTGAGAATCCTTGACTCAACAAACGATGAAGAAATGGCAGGAGCAGGAGTTTCTGCAAGCAAAAATCAAAATCAAATCTCCTCAAAATATTCTAAAGAGGAACTCAGCAGAATCTTGGACCTAATTTGAATGAAATTCTTATCTGGAGGGACTCATCCATGTTGAATACACTGTCCCTGTGGAATGGGCAGTTCGTTCAGTTGTGCTATTTCCGAAAATATTTCCCACAAATTCTAAAATATGACTAGTGAGGAAGGAGAAAGGAGGATTCATAGCTGGCCAGACATGTGACCTCATTTCATTGCATATAACATGGTCCAGAGCAGCCACTCCAGCTCACTGACAAAATCAGTTCACAACCATGTTTCCAGTACTCCTGTTATTAATCCTTTTTACTGTTAAATTGCAAAAACTCCTTTATAACAATGGGACTGTAAAAGCAAAGGAGTTTTGCTACTTGGATTTCAATGCATATTTCATTCTTGTTATCAGGAAATCAGACAGGACCAATGGAAAAATCTACAAGGCTTTTCACAACATGGAATATAAGTTCCCAGAAGATGGGCTTTAACGTGTATTAAATTTTATTAATTAATGTAAGGCACAGATGGCATTTCCACTGTTTGGGAGTGACATCCTTGACTAACCCAACTTACCCCTGCATTCACATAGTACTGGTAAACCTAACACATGTTTAACAAAGATGAAAATATTTGAAGATACTTGATTACTGAATTCTACACACAGGGTGGTCCCCTCAGCCACCTCACTTCAGACTAAACTACACAGATCAATGTTTGTATTCCTTGTCAGAATTACTGAATGCATCATTCCAACCCTTGACTGAGCACCATGTATTGTTACTCACACACGTTATCTCCAGCAAGCAGATGACATCTTTAAATTCCTTCTGCAAGGTGCCAAATTAGCTGGTCTGAGAACTCAAATCCACAGCTCACCCACAGAAAAGATAGTCTTCCTCTTGGTAGTCAATACTTCCCATATTGCCTTCAGACGTATGCCATTCCTGAAAGGAACAATTCCATAAACAACTCTAGCACATGTTTAAATCCCTAGCATGTGTTCCCATGCATCTCTTTTGAGGAAAGCACATGCTTAAAATTAAGCATGTGGCCTGAGTACTTTGATGAATACCAATGCTTTCCTAAACTGGTGATATTAGGAAGGAGAATCTGAACTCCCCATGCCCAAGAACCAGCTAAGATGCTCTCAGTGATGTGGGTACCACTTGGGCCTGTCTCAGTGCTAACAGGCTGTCTCCTGTAAATCACTAGGCAGCTGTCAATTAGCTGGTTGTTTAAAACGCATTTACTTTCCTCGCTGAAATTTTGCTCTTGGACTAGGTTCTTTTTTTTTTTTTTTTCTTTATAGTATAGGGTTGGTCAAAAGCAAGTGGAATGAAAGAAAGTCCTGGCTTTTTGCAGGAGACTCAATAAGGTTATAGAACTTGCAGGGGAAGTTTTAGTTTGCTTTTTTGTTTAATGTTGTTTTCCTAAATGTTTCTGAGACTCAGGAAAATGAACCTCAATCCTCTAATGAGACTGGGCTTCCTGAGGCTTCCCCCTTCTTTGCATCTAAAATACCTTTGCCTACCTCTAGCCAAAAGGGGAGCTGTTTTGCTTTTCGTGGTTTCACCATCATTTCAGGATTTTATTCATTGACTGATGTTTATAATATCCCACTAAGGGCCCAAAGGAATATTTTCTTTCTGTCTGTCTTTTCTATTTTTTATTCTAGATACACAAGATAGGAAACTATCTTAACACAAAAATGATTTCTTATATTAATTAAACTATTATGATTGACCCAATTGTGTGTTCATTAAAAAATGAAGCAGAACAATTAGTTTCTGCCAAATAAAACACTCTCAGCTATTTCATTTACTGTTTTAATTGGCTGGGCCTGCCTGTCAGATTATTCTCTAATCTGTACAAGAATGTTGTTTGGAAGAGATGAGGCATGCCTGACTTGGAGACCACAGTCAACATTACAGCACATTCCAGTCCAAATATTGTTCCATTAGCACAGTGGAGCTACATGACCAGTATGGGTCTGCTTCCTTCTAGAGATCCAAAGTAGGACACTTTGGCTGCACCAGTGGAAATGCCTGAAGACACTGATGCAAAAGAAAAAAGTGAAAGTGAAAGGTCTAAAGCTCTACAAATGGGCACATTTGGAGTGTTTACATATTATCAAAGCTGTTGTTAGGATGGATTTAATAACAGCAACAAGAAAAATTGTGGAAAAGCAGTATTGGGACCGGTGAACCCTCTCAGAGAGGCCTCTCCATAATCTTGACTCAGGATTTACCACTTCAGTGAATCTGTGTTTTCTGTATTAGCATTCATCAAGATTAACTACATACTCATCCTGCTCCCCTAAGATACTACCTTCTACTGGAGAGGATACTGGTCTTGGCACATCCTTCTTCTGAGACAACATGTATTCACTTTAGAGTTCAACTGAACCAGGACTGTATTTTGGAAGCGAATATGACAGTCCTACTTCCTTCCTATGCTTTGGTTTGCATCATGGAACTGGTTTAGGATTAATGAACTTGGTTTTATCCCACAGCTGAAAAATGGGACCACACCCAGAACTCTCCAGAACAAGTCTCACCAGGTGCCAGGCGATAGTTAGTCTTAAATCTGAAAAACCCAGGCATGTGTGTGATTTTCTGAGGATGTCAGAGTCTCAGCATTAATTAGATGGCCCTAAAAATTGTCCCCTGTCTATCTGCAATCCCTGTTAAGTCAGGTACATACACAGGTTGCAACAAAAATAAAATCAAGCTATCTGCAGAGATATAAGGAAGCAGAGAAACAGAAAAATACAGCTTGTAGAGTATCAAGAGGAATGAATAGAGAGTCAAGTGTGCTTCTTTCTCCACCAGCCTATAGGGACAAAAAAATCCAAGAGTAAGTGCGTTCATAAAGCACTGGACACATGTAAAGTAAATACAGTCACTATTTTTGCAAAAGGCAATTGGTTTGGGTAACTACTGGGGTATAGTGTTATGCTCAGAGAAAGGGTTACGGTTCCGCTTCGGGTTAGGGTTGAGGACACCAAAAAGCCCACAGCTCCAGGGACACTGCAACTTTAAAAAACATGCCAAGGCCAGCATGACAGTACCCCAACACTGCTCTTTCCACACCTTTCTGTTTGTCACCAGCCTTATCCCCATGCGGCTCAAGTGCTCCACCTAGGCTTTTGTTTATGCCTAGGTTTAGGGTTAGGGATCCGCTCAGGGTTAGTGTCGAGAAAACCACAAATGCCACAGCTCCAGGGACACTGCAGCTTTGAAAAATATGCCAAGGTCACCGTGACAGTACCCCAACATTTCTCCTTCCACAACTTTCTGCTTGACACCAGCCTTCCCTGTGTGGCTTAAATGCTACGCCTAGGCTAAGGGTTCCGCATAGAGTTAGGGTTAGGGTTACGCCTAGGGTTGGGGTTGAGAAAATCACAAAGTCCACAGCTCCAGGGACACTGCAGCTGCAAAGGCCATGCCACGGCAAGTATGATACTGACAAAAAAATGCTCCCTCCACATTCTTGTCAATGGCACCAGACTTACCCTCATATGGATTTAATGCTCTGCCTAGGCTTAGGGTCCTGCCTAGGGTTAGGGTTAGGGTTCTACTTAGAGTTAGGATTGAGAAAACCACAAATGCCACAGATCCAGGGATGCTGCAGATTTCTAAAACATGCCAAAACCAGTACGACACTGCCTTAGCATTGCTCCTTCCAAATATTTCTACTTGGCACCAGCCTTACACACATGTGGTTCAAGTGCCCAACCGAGGCTTCTGTTTCTGCCTACAGTTAGAATTAGCGTTACCTCAAATATTAGGGTTGAAACAACCACAAAGCCCTAAGCTCCAGGGACACTGCAGTGGCAAAGACAATGCCAAGATAAGTGCGACACTACTCCAGTATTGCTCTGTCAAAACTTTTCAAATTTCCATCCACCTTACAACCATGCTGATTTAGTGCTGTGCCGAGTAGTAGGGATATGCTCAGCCTGAGGGTTCCACTTAGTGTTAACGCTTAGAAAACCATAAAGCCCACAGCTCCCGGGAAACTTCAGCTGAATAGGCCCTGCCAAAACAAGCGAGGAACTACCCAAACTTTGCTACAACTACCATTTTTGTATTTCGCACTAGAGTCAACCAATGGATGGATTTAAAATTCCACCTAGGATAAGGGTGAAGATTAGGGTTAGGGTTCAAAAAACCACAAAGCCCACAGCTCCAGCAATAGTGCAGCTGAAAAAGCCCAGCCAAAACATGCAAAGAAATGCCCAAAATTTGCTCCTGCCTCACATTTCATATTACGCACATACTTCACCCGCCAGGCGATTTTAAAACTCCACTTTAGGTTAAGGTTAGGGTTCAGAAAACCACAAAGCCCACAGCTCCAGGGACACTGCAGCTGCAAAGGCCATGCCTAGGCCAGCATGGCACTGCCACAACATTGCTCCCTCCATGTTTTATTCCTTGCCACCGGCTTGCTTCCCTCCAATGCCAAGGGAAAATTTTTAATCTAGAGCTAGGGTTAGGGTTANCTCCAAAGCATGAAAAGAAATGCCTGAATTTTGCTCCTTCCACACATTTCAAATTTCGCTCATACATTACCCACTGGGTGACTTAAAAACTCCGCCTAGGGATAGGATAATGGGTAGGGTTGAGAAAACCACAAAGCCAACAGCTCCTGGGACACTTCAGCACGAAAGTCACCACTTAAACTATCAAATTACTGCCCCAGCTTTGCTGCCCCCACACATTTCCTATTTTGCAAATGTCTCACCCACTGGGTGATTATTAAACTCCGCCTAGGGTTAAGGTTCCACTTAGGGTTCAGAAAACCAAAAGCCCCACAGCTCCAGGGACACTGCAGCTGCAAAGCCCATGCCTAGGCCAGCATGGCACTGCCACAACATTGCTCCCTCCACACGTTATTCCTTGCCACCGGCTTGCTTCCCGCCAATGCCTAGGGTTAATTTTCGGTCTAGGGCTAGGGTTAGGGTTACGCTTAGGGTTAGGGTTCAGAAAACCACAAAGCCCACAGCTCCAGGGACACTGCAGCTGCAAAGGCCATGCCAA
>VZTN01030698.1:2161-15958 GCA_013400515.1 Erpornis zantholeuca
CAGACTACTTACCTGAACTAAGAATAATATATTCAGCCAAGGGACGAGACTCAATAATGCTATCTGCCTGACTGCCAGATCCTCTTGCCAGAGATGTCTGGCTGAGAGACATAATAGGTTGTTTAATTATATTCTAGTTTTCCAAATTAAAGTGAGAATTGTAATTATTATTATTATTATTAACAGTAATTAATTTTTTTAATTGGTGTGAGTTTGTGAAAGAAGACTTTCCATAACTGGGGAAATCTATGAAAACTTCTCATTTCAGGCCTGAAAAAGATACCAGTCATACCTGAGCTCTGAAGAACTGAGCCAGCATACTCTGGGCTTAGATTTTGCTTCTATTTGGTCCAAGTCAGCTTCTCTTCTATGTTTGTCCCAGGGAAGCCAAATTCTCCTCTTGCAGTTGAAATCAATGGTATCAAAAGAATGATTCTTGAGGAACATCAGTGACAGGATAAATGTAAACCTTATTTGCTGTTCCCTTCCAAGGTCTTTGGCCCTGTTTCAGTTGTCTTTGTCAGTCAGACAATTCAGAAGGTACACACCACACATGTGTGAAATGACTGTAAGATTTAATGGCTTTCAGAAAGCTAAGCAAACAAAAGCCAAAGCAAAGATTTTATTGGCTTCTTGAACCCATTCCTTTCTGTGGCTAGCTTGTAGGAGAAGTTTTTAATGGCTCAGTAGCATAATTCAGTACATATGAATAATTTCATAAGTTTCAGGTTTCTGTGAATTCTCTGAATGAGTCCATCCTGTTTAAAATCTCAGTTAGTCATTGAGTCAGCAAGTGAAGATCAAAGACTGTGTTCTGAGAAATGCAGTAAAAAAACTAGCAGAAAACTGGGAAAAGAAAAAGGAAAGCTTCTTCTTAAAAAGTATTTGTATATATTCAGTAGGAACATATAAAGAGTGGACATAGAATGAACTGACCACTGACAAAAGCTTGATAACACACAGTAGTTACAGTAAAGGACCCTGCTTACTTCACAATTTCTGCTCTCAGTTTTACAAGTGTAAAATGCATGATATGAATGCATGACATTGCAAACTACCTAACAAAATCATGCTCTCCCTATGACTACTAATAAAAAGCTGTGGTGCTAAGTGGTAAGCTCTACCAAAAAATCATTGGNACATGATATTTTTCATCATCCTTCACTGCAAACTGAACATGGGATAGCCAGATAAATATGGCAAGAATAAATGCAATTCTGCAGCAAAATATGCTTGGCCTTTATTTGTCTTTGACTCAAGTTTGACCTAAGCTGTCAGTAAAGACAGTTTATTTAGGCTGTAATTAGGAAGATACAGGAAGTAAATGCATGTTTCTTCCACTTCTTTCCAAACCTACAGCCAACCAGAGTTCATCACATGCTAAGGATAACACAGAAGTAATAGACTGGCCTTGAGGCCAGTACCTGGTGCTTCAGAAGGAGATGCAAGAAGCCTCAGATTAAACAGCTAAAGAATGACTTTCTCAAAGGGAAAGTTACTAGATGCCCTGCAACTTTTCTCTCATTCTGGATTAAAGATGACTTTCATCCAGAAAATCACGGGGTTTGTATCTTTTAACTCTTTTGTAGTTCTGTTTCTTAAACCCTTCACATGTATTAATCAAAGCCACTGCTTATCAAAGAAATAAATTTAGAAATCCTGTAACTCTTAGTGTTTAGGTTTGGTGGTTTGGAGCTTTTTGGTTGTTTGGATTTTTTTGGGTTTTTTTTGTTCTTCATAGCTAAAATCTATTGCTGATGGTCACTACTGGCTGCAAATCTTGTGCCTTGACAGTGCCAATTTTTGTTTTCTGAGACACCATGCCTCCAACAGTTCCCCAGAAAAGCTGCAGTTGTGCAGAGTCACACACCTGTGAGCAGGTATCCGAATTAAGTACATTGGCTCTGAAGACCACGATCTCTTTGTGTAAACAGGGATATTGTCTTTGTAACCTTTTCATGCTTTAAAAATAATGAAACCTGGAAAGAAATTCTGCACTTACTATCAAACTTTGTGTTCTGCACTGGCATTAACATCAGCTTGACCAGACTACTTACCTGAACTAAGAATAATATATTCAGCCAAGGGACGAGACTCAATAATGCTATCTGCCTGACTGCCAGATCCTCTTGCCAGAGATGTCTGGCTGAGAGACATAATAGGTTGTTTAATTATATTCTAGTTTTCCAAATTAAATTGAGAATTGTTATTATTATTATTATTAACNCAATTTTCTTAATCAGACAGGTGTGAGTTAGGTCCTCTCTTGGCATGAAATGCCTCTGGATCAGAAGGCTTTTGCAGTCTTGAGACTAGAGTCCTTGATCAAGCTCAGTCCTATGTTAACATGTATAAGTGGCTTTGGGAACAGATTTTGTTTCATATCCTGCCAAGAGTGCGGGCAACACAAGATAATTTTTGACCACTTATATCCAGCTGTGCAGGAAGCTCACATGAGTTTCTGTTCCAGTAAAACACCATCCTACTCAGAGAGCATCCAGAATCATTTACATGATTCAAATTTTGTTTTGTTTACAGTTATGAAGATGCATTTCAGCATCTGGGGGATGGGGAACTAAGTAGGGTAACAGAATGTAAAGGGAACACTCCAAAGACAAGCACATCCAAAATATTACCACATTCTTTGTCAACTGCAATAAAATGTCATAGCAGTGCCCTTCAATATGCCCTGAAGCTGCAGTGTGCTGCACAATAAAATATTTAATAATTATCATACTTAGTTTTCAAAAGGCTAGAATAACATCAAGTGAAAGCCCAAACAGTGAGAGCAACTCAAATAAGAGCTCTGAAATCACAGGATATGATCCAGAGAGTATTTTTACTCCAAAGGCATTAGTGTGTTGCTCCAACCGATTAAAGTATCATCTTCCTGCCACTGACTTCCTATGAACCCCAAATAACAGGAGTTCTGCCTGACGTGTTGGGTTACAATACCATATAAACCCAATTATAGGACCTTGAAATCAATACAGAGCTGTACAGAATTGTGCTGTCCAATAAGAATGATATTCCCAAGTCCCATGAGCACTAGCTCTTAATACAGCAGTAGAGAGAGATAGGAATGATAAATACCCTTGAGCTCGATTCCACTGTTAACTGACCTGCACTTGCAGAATTGCAAATGAAAGTTTTCTCTCCTTCACAAACTTCTTGTGTCAAAGCATTGTCTTTCCCTATCTTTTTCATCTGACTGCTAAGAGTGTTACCTACAACTTACCTGCACAGAATATACACTAGCTCTAAATAGTAGCCTTGCAACTAAGGATGCATGCTAGGGTTGATACAGCTTTTATACCTTAAAATTACTCCTCTCCTGAAGACTGAAATTGCACTGAATTAAAACTGTGGTCTTATGTAAGAAAATATACTGTTCTCTGGAGCACAGGGGAAAATGTCCAAAACGGTGTCAATCTTTTTTTTCAGTGAAATTCATAGCTGTCCTAGCAGTATTCTGTGTCTGTAAGACTGTGTATCAACCAGACTTTGTGACTGGGATGCTATCCTTATGTGGGGTGCAGATCATGAGAAGCATCCCAGAGGGGAAGGATTTACTTTTCACTAAGTTCAGGAGATGTAGAGGAGCTCAAGTCCCTTATTCAATTAGGTCTAATAAATAACCTTCACTGTGCTGCAAGTCGTGGAGCTTGAGATAATCTCACGAACACATTCTAAGGCCTGGAATTGTGTGGACTAGGATAAATATGACCTGAATAAGATTGTGTAAAACATTAGGTCTATGACACAGCTGTTGAAACCATTATCATTTAGCAATTACATCATCCTAAAGCTGTCAGCTGCTCAGTGCTTACTGGTAGCCTTCCAGATTCTGAAACCCATGCCAAATACTCATCTTGCTCACTTTGCCTCCACAACCAAAAGACCTTTATGTTGAGAGACTGCTTTCATGAAGTAGTTCAGGAGTGAAATGCCCAAAGAGACTTTTTGAAGAGACAGTGAAAAAAATAGGGAATAGCAAGGATCGGAATGGCAGAATTAGGATTTTCATATCTATTCCCACAGAATCTTTCCTTCAAACCCATCCTGGTTCCTACACACTTACTTCAGGAAATAGTGAGAGGAATTCTTCACAGCTCTGTTCTCTGTGGGAAAACACTTTCAACTGTTTTTATTTTCCTCAGGCATTTTAACAAGATTAAAGAGGAAAAAAATGCAGAAGAGAAAGAGAGAGGTGAAGGAAGAGATTGCTGCTTAGTGAATTAATGGTGGCCCACAGGATAATTCCTCTTCCTGCTTAGAATTCATTTAGCTTTAATGGTTGTTAAGTGGGATTTGTATAATAGGTTGTGTCTTTTAAAGCAATTAATTTAAACAAGGTTAGACATTTCAGAAGGAACCATTACAGACTTAGCTGTCTCTTCTGTTTAGCTTCTTCAAGAGAAAGTAAGCAGAAAATCACCATTAGAATTTGAGGGGGACCTATCACTTGAGGTACTCTGGGCTGGGATAGGTATAGGTTCCAAAATTTGAGGATAGCTTGTATGTCTACAGGGTCAAGGATAAGTGAAGTTTTTACTTTGCAGTGCTCTCTGTCATTTTTTATAGGACTAATGGAGACAGAAATTACAGTCTTGCAGCTAAAATTGTGAATAAAATCTCTCCTAGTTGACTTAAAAGTCAGTAAATGGAATATATATTCCTGCTAGTTTCAGTAGGTAATATAACTATTCCTATGAGACTAGGACTAGAATTTGCTTCTTCCAACTTATTAAGAGTGCTAGAAGAGCAGGACCTCAATCATAAACCTATACCGTTTAATGGAACAATTTTATTGTTTTTAATGTATCTTACTTCAGTGCACTGCAGGCAGCATTACAGTAATTTCCAAAATAAAAGTTGGAATGTAGTGCAGATACAAAGAGTCAACTTATTTGGTACAGAAAAACATATCTTCCTCTTTCCTGGGTGTGTGAGAGTCAATTTAGAAATTATCATTTATTTATGCAAGCATCTCAAAAATTAAAAGAATATTTAAGACTCTTTGGTTCTAAGATTCCATTTATGGAATCACAGCAAATATCTTGAGATTGGAAGGAATCTCTGAAGATTGTCTAGGCTGACCTCTGCTCTTGAATCATAGTCAGCTACAGCAGCTTGCTCAATGTTCAATCAGGTCTGGAACATCTCCAAAGATACTCAATATCTGAAGATACTCAACAACTACATGACATAGCTGGGCAACCTGTTCCTGTGTTTGACTACCTTTACAGCAAAAAATGAGGGGGATTATGTTTAAACAGAATTTTCTGGAGTTGAATTTATGCCTCTTACACAACTGAGAATAGGCTGATGTTGTTTTCTTTATTAGGACATTCATACCCATCAATACGGTTCTTCCTGAAGCTTCTTTTTTAAGGCTAAACAATCCCAGATCTCTCAGCCTCTCCTCATAAGAAAGGTGCTCCAGTCCCTTCATGATCTTAGTGGCCCTTTGCTGGACTTACGCCAGCATGGCAATATAATGCTTGTGCTGGGGAGTCCAGAACTGAATACATATCCCAGATGTGATCTTGCTGGTGCATAACACAGGTAATAACTTCCTTGATCTGGAAACACTTTTCTTAGTACAGTCAGAAATGCTGTGTGACTTATTTGCTGCAAGGGCATGTTGCTGACTCATCTTCAACCTTTTCTCGAGGACTCCTACATCCCTTTTTTTTTGGTTGCAAAGCTGCTTTCCAACGAGGTTATTCTTTCCCATGTACAGGATGTTCCATTTCTCTCAACAGGTATATGAATCAGTCCTCCAAGTTTTGTATCACCTGCAAAATTGCTGAGGGTGCACTCTGTCCAACTGCCCAACTCATTACTGAAAATGTTAACTTGTGTTGCTCATGAGATGGACGGCGTCATTCATCATTTTCAGCCACTGCTGTGAAGAATGATAGGTAACAATTGCAAAGGTTTTCCACAGCAAAGAGTATTTTAGCAAATTTCTTGTCTATTTTACTGCAAACATGTCTTTTGCAGTGACAGAATTCTCTTGGGCACAGTCTTATTTATAAGAGAATGTCCCTTTTAGAAAAAACAAACAAAAAAATACCCCCAAACCCACAAACAAAACCTGGTGGGTGCAGGACAAAGAAACTGTGATGAAGAACTGACTTTGAAGAAAACTAGGAGTCAACAACAACTCTTCCAGGCAGTGATGCCTTATGCCTACTTATGTATTTACACCATAAAAAAACCCTAATTGCTTACTCAAAATGAACATCTCTGCAAGAGCTTCATTGCATTAGAGCTCCCAGACAAGACAGGACCCTTGCTGGGGAAGCCTGGCTGACTTCAGACCCTGTGATATTGGTAATTTTTAAAGTGACACTTCTATTCTTGATTAGCCTCGCTCCTGAGAGAATTTTCTTGAGTGTCATACTAATAACACCTCACATAATATATAGTAAGTAGAAAGCAATTGTCTGAGTTTTAATTCATAGTCCTTAGAAAGTTATTAAAACATTTTTGGGGGGAAAGAAAATAGTGAAAAGGCCTCACAAAACCAGAATAGTTTCCTGGATTAATAAAAGTTTAGGAAATTTGTCCTGCTGGAAGTCTTCCTAACTTCTCAGCAGATTTACACACTATAATAAATTACCAGCTGCATCTGAAGAGTCTCCTCTATCTCTACACCCATAAAATGACATATTATAGCTTTGCTGGAACTGAGACACCAATGCTAAGTGCAAGGTCCACAAAACCCTTGAAGTTTCACTTTTAAATTGTACTGAAACCCAAAACATTTAAATACCACATTCATTTGCTGGTCTAAGGCAAGACATCTGGCTAATGAGGAGGGATCAGTCACAGGCATAAGAAGAGGCTGTGTGAGTAGCATGAGAACTAAAGTGCCGAACTAGTGACCCAGAGATATGGTGGGGGACAAAGAGGGGTTGGGACTACATCATCTTTGAGGTCCATTCCAATCCCTTAATATTCTATGATTATATGATTCTATAATTCTATGATTCCCTGTTGTGTTTCATTGAAATCGATCCAGTCCTTGATTTCAGTAAGGAACCATATTTCCAGGCCATCATTTTTTGAAAGCTCTAGTTTCCACTTGCCCGAAGTGAGCTGGGGGCTTACCTACCTTTTCCTTCAGAGATAGACATACCCCTGAAGCACCTGCAGGGAAAATGCAGATGTGCTCCTCCCATCCAGACACTGGTGCATCCAAGAGGATGTGTTTTTAAATAAATGTGATAAATTTCAAGGAAAATCTCCAGGACATGTTGCTTGATGTGCATTTCATGGAATGATTTAGTTTTGTGTGACAGCAACAGGCTCTAGTAAATTATTTGACTCTTATCACATTGACTGAAATGATTGCACATCTACCAAAGAATTCACTTGGACCTGACCATTCTCTTATGTATTTTAAACACCAATGTTACTGGTCAACAAGCACACACTACAGAAAGACTCTAGTATGCTAAGATGCCATAATTATTATTTGTAGATAAAAAACCTACTCTGTTCCAGGGCACTGGCACTCTGCAATGGCTTAAATTTCTGGGAAAAATGCAAAATTATCCCCATCCTGCTTCCCAGGCTAGGAAACATAGTTAAATTTGTTTTTCAAGATGTAAAACTAGTGAAAAAATTATCTGGTCTTCAATAATTAAGGGCAAGATGGATCACAGACTCTTTATCATTGCTAGGTCAATAGCACATGTATTATGTCATCAGCAAAAAGCTTTTTTATCCATTTTCTGCTTGACCTGTGTTACTGACTGATGACTAACCCCTTCTGCTCCTTATGGAGAGCTAACTGTTGTAAAGGGCTGAATAAAGTCCAGTTTTGTTCACACCTTCCCCTCCATGCAAAAGTAGTGTTAAATACCTGAGAATTTGCAGCAGATGGCCAACAAGTTGATTAGTGTCCACGATGATCAGGTGGCACATGACATACAAGAAAAAACAAGAGACCTGGTATAATTTGGCTTGGAGAGAAGAAAGCTAAGGGCAGGTGGGGTCAGGGGAGGTGTAATTCCAACTTTTCACTACCAAAAAAAGGCAGATGTAGGGAAATAGAGACAGTGCATGCCATAATGACAAGACGGAATGGTTACAAGTTGCAGAAATAAAAGGAAAATAATTTGCCCTTGAGGGTCCTACTGTGCTAGAACACAGAAAGTTCCCAGAAAGACTGCAGAATCCCCCTTCTTGGATGTTTCCAATTCTCCACTGGGTAAGTCCCTAAGCACCTCTTCTAGGTTATAAACTGGTGTTGCTTTAAGTTGGAGGTTGGACCACAGACCTGCACCCCCTGGATGTTCCTTCAGGCAAAATGTATTTAGTGATTCTATGAAATAGTCTCTTGATTGTCAAAGACCACAAAATATATAGACACTTATGTTGGATATGGAACTTCAGTACTACTTTTTGCTATAAAGATCCCACTGTATTTCTTTCATGCTGGTCAAAAAGTGAAAATAACTAATGTAAAGTGTCCCTGTATTAAGATCTCCTGAATGTATAGCTAAGAAACACAAAAAAGGCACGAAGATAAACAGATAGAAGGGTGATGTTATTTACTCAAGGATCAGTGGAATAGTACAAGATTCAGAGGCAGAGTTAGGACCTATACCACTGAGCAGTATACTAGGGAAAAAACCTATTTTCTTTATGCTGTTAAAATGCTACACTTCTCTCATAATTATACTTAAAAATACAAGTTTTCCAGTGTAATCATTTGCCAATGACCTGATACAGACATTCCCATACAGTCGTTAACAAATATAGTTACAATTATTGGGCTTGCCAATAACAGTCTCATTAGGATGTCTTGGAAATGTGGAAGAAGAGAAGGAGGAAATGGTGGAAGAGGTGGCAGAAGAAAGGAGTGGCAGCAGGCAGCAGAAGAAGGCCATGGAGCAGAAGGAGGAGGCAATGGAGAAGGGGACAAAAAAAGTTGCAAAGGGCTGCAGTAGAAGCAAAGGAGGAGGCGACAGAGGAAGTGATGTAAGAAAGGAGGCAGAAGAAGGTGGTGGAAAAGAAGAAGATGGTGGATGAGATGACAGAGTAGGTGATAGAAGAAGCTGGAAGAAGAAGGTGGTGAATAAGGGAAGGTGAAGGGAGTGGAAGGTGGCAGAGGCCAAAGGTGGAGGAATACAGTGGCTAAAGAGTGAAAGTCATGGAAGGGTGTGGTGGTGAAATGCAGTGGTAAAAGGCAGTGAGACAGAAGGCAGCTCTGGCATATGGAGGCAGTGGCTGATTAATTCAGCAGTGGAAGGTGGCAGCAGTGGGAGGTGGCAGAAGGCAGCAACAGGAGGCAGTGATGGAATGTGACAGCAGACTGCATTGACAGGAGGTGGTGGCAGCAGAAAGCAGTGGAGAAAGACAGCAGAGACAGGCGGTGCACGAAGGCAGTGGTGGTGGAAGGAAAAATGGTGGTGGAAGAAGACAGAAGAAGGTGGAGGTGGCAGAAGGAAGGCATTTGCGTTGGAAGGTGGTTGTGGCAGATGAAGGCAACTGAAGCAGGCATTAAAATAGAAGGAGGAGGCAATGGAGGAGGGAACAAAAAAAGACAGAGGAAGAAAGCCACAGAATAAAGAAAGAGGAGGAAATGGAGGAGGCAAAGAAGAAGTGTTGGAAGAAGAGGAGAAGGCTACAGACAAGGCAATTAAGGAAGGTGGCAGAAGACATTGGAAGAAGAGAAAAAGGAGGCTATGGAAGAAGACAGTGAAGAATGGGTAGGAGGAGGCTGTGGAAGTAGGAAGAAGGAAGGAACAACTGAGGAGGCAATGGAAGACAATGGTGATGAAGGCAATGGAAGAAGAAGCAAGGCACAACAGAGGAGGTGAAGGAAAAAGGTGACAGAAGACGTGAAGGAGGAGGCAGTGGAGGTGAAAAGGCAGTAAAGGAAGAGAGGGCAGAGGTAACAGAATGCAGCAGAAGTGTGTGATGGAAGAAGAAAAGGAAGCAATGGAAGAAGGTGCTGGAATTAGGAAAAAAGGAAGTAATGAAGAATGTAATGAAGTAAGCGACAATGATGCAGGATGATTTTTTTCCTTTTCTTTAATATCCCTTTTATATATCCTTTTTTATAGTTTGAATGTATTCTTAGTGCTTTTAGCCCACATACTTGTAATTCTTTAAGTTTGATAACTTAGCTGAAGACCCACTGCTCCATTAAGCCAGGAGACCAAACATCCTGGAAGCCTCACAGTCAGGAGTCAGAAAGCCCCAGACACCAAGGTCCTTTCTAGAACACATTCTGTAAACTAAGATAGGCCCATCCAGGGGGGAGATTCCTCAGAAAGGGAGATTCATTCAAGTCTCTCACTGGGGAATCTTTGATTGATATGTTAATTTACAAGGCCTATAAATTGTATATGCAATGTATCATGTGTGTGCATTTCAGTACATTCCACCTGGACGAAGTTCTGCACCTAAAGCTCCTTAAATAAATACCGAAGTAAAAACCCCTTTTTTTCCCCATAACCATGTTTTAGATTTAATTTTAAGACCAAGGAAAAGCAACAACAGAAGAAGACACCAGAAAAAGCTGGTGGAAGAAAAGGAGGACATGATGGTGCAGGTGACAAAAGAAAATGGCGCAGGAAAAGAAGGCAGAGGGAATGGAGAAGGTGGTGGGGTAAAGTGTCAAAAGAAGGCAGCAAAAAAAGAGAAGGAAGACTCGATGGAAGAAGGTGTTGGAAGAAGAGCAGGAGGCAATGGAAGAAGGCAGCATGAGGAAAAGGCCACAGAAGAAAGCGGGGGATGAAAGTGGTAGAAGAAGGTGGTATAAGAAGAAAAGGAGGACAAAGACGACATAGAATAAGGCAGTGGAAGAAGGTGGCAGCAGAAAGGAAGGACACAATGGAAGAAAATATTGGAAGATCAGGAGAAGATTCAGGAGGAGACAGAGGAGGTGACTGTCCTTATTTTGGTTGGGATACAGTTAATTTTCTTCTTAGTAGATGATGCAGCACTATGTTTTTAATATGAGAATAATATTGATAAGACACTGATGCTTTGATTGTTTTTATGTAGTGCTTACTCCAAGTGAAGGACTTGTCAGCTTTCCATGCTCTACCAGCAAGGAAGTGAACAAGAAGCTGTGGGGGAACTCGGCTGGGACAACTGACACTAACTGGCTAACAGGATATTCCACACCACAGAACGTGATCCTTAGAATATAAACTGGGAGGAGTTGGACAGAGGGGAATAATCACTGCCCAGGGACAGGCTTAGCATAGTTCATCAAGTGGTAAGCAATTGAACTTTGTTTTTCTTGTGATTTCTTTTTCTATTATTATTATTATACTTTGTTTTAAGTATTAAACTGGAAATTGTATCTTAGTCACCACAGCCTTGCTTGGCCACAGTCCTCTCTAGACACCTGGGTTGAGATAACTACAGATCTGACCAGAGTGTGATGAAACAAAATAATTTTTGCATATTTTCAAAAAGAAGAAAAGCATTCATTTTTATTGGCTTATATGATAGAATTGCTGTTCTTGAAATTAATCTGATCTGTGTTCTCAGCATTGCTGTCACCTCTGTGTTTCGAGAGCCATCTATTGGGAACTATTAACAATTACACCTTTTGCCTTTTCTCCTTGCAGAGCCAACCCGGGGCGGGGGGGAAACAAAAGAAGGCAGCGGAAGAAGAAAAAGAGGAGGCAGCCAAAGAAGGTGGCAAAAGAATATGGCAGAAGAATAGAAGGCAGCAATGGAAAAGTTGACAGAAAATGTCAGCCAAAGAGCTGTGGTGAAGAAAAGCAGCACAACTAGAGAAGGAAGAGGCAACAGAGAAGACAATGGAAGAAGGCAGCAGAATTAAAAAAAGAGGAATCAGTGAAAGAGGTAGTGGATGAAGACAACAGAGAAAGAAAAGGAGGACGAGGTGACTGGAGACTACAACAAGTTGCTGCAGAAAACAGTGGTGGAAGAAGACAAGGAGGTCTCCTTGGGGAGTTTTTTTTAACCATCCCAAAGCCTCTCCCTTCCCTCTAACTCTGCCCTTCCCTCTCCTACTTTCCCAGTTCCTGCTTCAACATAACTGGAAACTGTATCTTAGTCACCACAGCCTTGCTTGGCCACAGTCCTCTCTAGACACCTGGGTTCTGTGCTTCGGGAAAGGAAGCTAGAGAGCAGGAAAAAATTATACTGACGCAACCGGAGAATTTCCAGGACACAGGGAAATTTTGCTCAAAGACTGGGGAAGAAAATGGGCAACACCATCAGTTGCTCTCTGGATCAGATTTAAATAATGATGTAAGCAATGCAGAAACCAGCTTTAGGGGAAGGAAGACATAAGGATCTCTATCTAGGTATCCATTCTGAGACAAAGAGAGAAGTTGTGTGGAAAGCAGTGTTCTGAGTAGTCTTTATATTGCCCAGGACTAGGGCAAGTGTTCCCATCATTTAAGCTCTATCCCTACTTCCATCTCTGCCTGAACAAGAACAGCCCAGCAGCACTGTCAGATAAACCCACCTTCGAACACACATCTCTGTCAGACCTGACCTGAGCCATCCCATCCTGCTTAAAAGGGGCTGAGGTGCTCCCAGGAGACCTTTTATGCTCCAGCAAAAGAAGGCATGAGTTTGGGTAACTCTCCAAACTTATGCAGGACTTAAGCAACCCTGGCTGTCCTTTGCGGGCAGAACAGCGAGAGTCCAGAGGGATCTGTAATAATCTTTGGTCACTTGCAGGGCTGTAGTAGCAGGGAACATTCCAACACCAGGACATTCCTGGGACAAGGGAGATTGGGTTGGGTGTCCTTCAATTTCATAGCCCTCCAAGGATTTTTCTTCTATAAATGTGTCCCTTCTCTTTTTGAGGCCATGTAAATGTTTTGCATCCATAAAAACCTGTGGAAAGGACTTCACAGCTTTCCTAAAATAGAGGAAGTGTCCTTTGCTTGTTTTGAACCAGCCACCCCCAACAAGTTTTACATGCTACTCCCTAACAGACAATAAACAATCCATTCTTCCCCAGGCTCCCAGGCCACTCATAATTTTATAAATCCCTGTCATGTCCTACATCTTCTTTCTCTCTAGGACACTAAGAATCCATGTCTCTGGCAAGGGCAGAAATAGAAGAGAAGCATTGTGGCCGTACATGAAAGAGAAATACAGGCATAGAGAATGAGGCAAGAGGCTGTGACAGCAATTTTGTTCAGGTGTGGAGAGCTGGAGGATAAGAAGCTTTGGAGAATGTACCGGCTTCCCCAAGAAAGGAGACAGTTGGGAAGAGAGAATCAATGGACCTTCCACCAGGAAGTTCTGTGAGGTATAAAAGGACTACCCTCAGAAACTCCTCCTGCTTTAAGCTCCTAGGAAGCTTTATCTCTGTTGGCCCATGGTCTTACCAGGTTTCTTTTTCCCAGGATCTTGCATCAGCCTGAACAAATGTATTTCCTTTATCTGAGTCCTGTGTTGATACAGCTAACCAAAATACTCAAATTTGGAACATGGAGTTCTAGACATACAAGCTGCCATTGCTTGTCCATTGATAATACCTAACACAGCTGCCCTTCAGTCACCAGCCCTCCCCCTTCCTGTGTCCCTGGAGCCACCAGCTTTCTACTGCAGCATCACTGCATGAAATGGGAAACTCATTTGCAAAACCAGATGTACACCCTTGAGTGTATTCTTTGAAAGATTCAGCAAAAAAGATTACAATGGGTCTATGGAATGTTCAGCAGCACATCAGGTGACAGCCTTTGTCTATGCCAATGGCATGTTTTGGACAAAGAAAGTAGAAATTTCAAACTAAACACTACTCTAAACTGGAAATTTTTCTTCCTC
>VZTN01030699.1:625-13890 GCA_013400515.1 Erpornis zantholeuca
TGGGAGAAAATTTTGATTTCTGGTTAGGGAATTTCTTTTTATAACTGAATGATCTTCTATCAGAAAGATCATTCAACTAAAGCAAAAAAGGCTCACTCTATCAATGACCACCCAAAATGCTGGAGAGAGAACAAATAATATGTAGGGAAGAACAAAAGGCAAAACAATTGAATACATCAAAACCCTAACAATAAAAATAAATATAAAATAAATGTGCAGATGCCTAGGTAATTGCTTTTTGGATTGCTATTTTATTTTTATTTTTTTATGAAAAATTGCATTTAAAATTAGAACTACAACTTATTTTATTTTTAAGTGGAATTATAGTTGTCTCCTTTCCCCCTGCTTGAGGTATAAAAATAGATTATGGGAAAAGATCTTGGAGAAAGTTGTCCAATGTTTTGGGTAGCAATATTATCCTACCTTTATTTCTTTGCTCTAAAAAAATTTTTGTATTAATTTTTGCAAATCAGTTATTTTTTCTGCATTTAATTTCCTGGTGTATAAAGTAAGTAGAAAGAACTTTCCAGTTTGTAGAAATGTTTACTCAGGTTGAAGGTTATGGGCACTTACCTCCAAGGTGCCATAACAAAGAGCACACATGATACAAATTAAACAACATGGCAGGATGTAATACACAGGTTTTTCACACACACACACACACACACACAAACCGAAATTTTGAGACTCACATTACTGGAGTCTGATGACTCTGCTGAAACATGAGATATGTTACTATTAATATCAGGGGTAATGAATGTCACAAAAAGTCACCTCTTACTGGTATCTACAGGCTCAGCATGATTACAGTTCTATTATGGTGTGATTTTTCTTATCAGTGAAGGCTGTAGAGCTATTACTTTCAAATTATGATTCATAAGTATTTGTTGTTTCAATCAACTTGAAATTGTACTAAAATTGCACTTGGGCCCAATCCTGAGATCTTCATCACGATGGATCACAGCAGGGAGATATATTTGTAAGGCTTTTATTATTCAGCTATTAGAGTGTGTTGTGTCTTTTACATCAACTATTTTTCTTATAAAAATTAGTTAATTTAACTAAGTGGTGATTATAAATACAAATACTAAATATAGAAACTATAGTTAATGTGATTAAAATCTAGCTTCTGTAACTTTAATTTTTCAGTCCAGAAACTGTGATTAATGGAGTTTGAATAGTGTAAAAATGCTGAAGTCAGTAAAGAGTCCATAAAGCAGTTAATTTGCCTTTCATTAGTACTGTATGCCCTGTCAAAAATTGTTAAGATGAACAAAGGCTGTATCAAGTAGGTTTACACAGCGTGAATCCACTGGCTATAGGCTTCTCCAGCAGAACATTTTTTTTCTGTAATATTTGTAGTTAAATTCTTGCAGTCTTTTACTTTCAAAAATCAGTGCTTCTCTTGAGATATCTCCTTGATAGAGAAGATTAAATATTACAATATAAGAAATGGCTTTGTCCCTGCTGCCACAACTAGATGTCATCCAGCATCTCTTTCTGTTGTCTTTTAGTTGTATTTTAGCATCTTTTCAATTGTCTTCCAGATTTTCTGTATCTTATATGCTTGGATAATATTTGGCACTATACGGCTATTAGTCAAAACTTTATTTTAAAATTAACTTTTCTATTTTTAATGAGTTTATTCTGTGAACAAATACATTCTGTCAAATTTCAATAACTTTTTAGGTATTATATTCCCCAATTTCTGATAATGGTGTAAACTGCACGTGTGCTTGTTAAGCTCAGCAACATAATTCCCTCCTGAAGTTCTGCCCATGCAATATGAAACTCACAGTCACATAAAATTTCATCTTTTCTGTAATGCAGTTCCTAGGAAATACGAGTATGTTCAGATTAAATTTGTTAATATTTGTAAATTTTGCACATTTGGATCATCCGTCCAATATGATGTTTGAGAAATTTATTCGCCTGCAAAATACAGGAAGGAACTTGAGGCTGATTACTCATTCTCCTGGATTTACTTAATAACAATACTTAATAATATTACACTTTCAATTTCTGTTATATTCTACTTGGATAAGGGAATTAGAAATCCTTTCATTTATAAAAGAAACTTTTTTTTTTTTTTGCTTCAATAAACATCGACACCAAAAGTGCAGAAAAGCTGCTCTTTTATTTTGAAACCAGGAGAAAAGATAAGAGAAATACTCTTTGATGTATTTGCTAGGACATCCATTAAACTGGTAGAAGGTGATAAAAGACAATCATGTAGAAGTTCCAAATCTCACCCTAAATGCTATACCAGAATGGACATGATCCTTAATAGAGAATAACATTGTTATTTGCAAAACTTAACATCAAGATAGGATTATATTTTTGTCCCTATGATTATTGCAGGCTTTGCCATCCATCTATAGTGGCAACTCCAATCAAGGCAAAGCTATTAGGCTTCACAGCTAGTAGGGAAGAATAAGACTTGTAAGTTGGAATAAAGGATAACTTCTTCAAGAGAAAGATGTCCCACTGGTAGTATATTTAGTAAATATGTCCTGGCTTCAAAATATTTATTCAACATATGCTTTGCACACAGATAAAAAAAAGCGGGGACATGGAAGTATTACCCAAACTAGAGAAACACCACTTCTCTAGGAATGTTGTGTTCAGAGATGCATGGGCATCCTGGATCTGTGGGTAAGAGTAAACTAGCAAATCTGAAATGGCAGTTTTCTCTTGCCAGCAGCAAGCTGAGTGTTGTGGGAACCAAGGACTCGAAGCATGTGATTATGAATAACTGCAGAAGATCACTTGAAATCTTCAGCTGAGCATACTTCCTCTGTTCAGAAGGCTGCAAAATGCAGCTCTTGTCCATTCTGTCATCCCTTGAAAAAACTTAACCCCAATGTGGAAAAATCCACAGTTCCCACCTTCTGAATGGTTGCCAACTGCTTAGATTTATTTCTGCTTTCGGGTGGAGGACCCATATTTGTGTTGCCCCTGCCCTTGCCTGGCCAGGAATTCTTGGAGCACCAGAAAGGGAAAGACAGAGAGAGTCAACACCTTGCCAAGAACATGGAGTACTAGCAGGACTAAGTCAAGGTGCTTCGCTGAAGCAATGTAGATCAAGATGAGCCTTGACCAGTGATATTTTCATGCAGCAAGTTATATTTTTTCTTTTTTTAAAACAGAATCCATGTCTTCAAGCCTCAAAAGAAAATTAAAAGAAGCCAGAGCAAACCCTGATGAAGAACAACCCTCTCAGCCCATGCACGCTGCTCCCCCACCCCAACTGGCAGTGGGTGGCTGTGTCAAGGGCAGAATGCAGCCCTTTGCTGTCAGCTTGGAACAAAGATTTCTGTCTGCTCCTGGTAAAAGCTGTTTCTATTTAAAGAGGGGGATTTTGAGCTTTAATCCTTTGTTTCATCATGTTGAAAAGTAAAAAAGTCACAAAACCATGCAGAATGATCAAATAAAATCTGGACTGAATTGAGTGTGCAGGATTTATTTCCTTTATTTTTTTTTATTAAAGAAGAAAACTGATTCCTTAAAACTGTCAGGATTCTGCCCTCCCCCTAAGAAAATAATGTTAAGCTCTAATAAAAATTGTGTCTTATAAAACGTAGCACTCTTACAGATGTGCATAATAAATTACTCCTGACTGCACACTATCCCTAGATTATTTAAAACATATGCCTGAACTGAATCTGATATTTTCTTTGGAGTGGACACAACTCTTACAGACAGCCGTGGTTGCAAAGTGCATGCTTGATATGATACATAATTTTAGTATTTTTCCATGTAACATACCAAGTATTTAAAAATAATGTACAGATATGGGAAATAGCTTTTTAGTTCTGTTTTGTAAGAATGCTTCATTAAAAAAGCAGCAACAATCCTCTTCCTCTCCCCTTAGATTTCTTACATCCTTGTTGTGAAAATCTTAACTGCTTAGCAAACTAAAACTTCAACTTTCTCATGTTGTTCACTGTATGAAACGACATTTTTCAAGTTTACAAGCTGTAGGATTGTCATTGCATTTGGCTTGGCAAGCACTTGTGGTATAAAAAGAAAATATGAGGGAGAATTAGTCAGGAAGTAATCATGCAAGATATTGAGCGATATCTGGAAGAAGTGGAGCCCAAGGGAATTAAAGGTGCTCAGCACTTTCAGAGATTGCTGTATTTCATGGGCCAAAGAAAATATTCAACAATCAGTTTACTGACGTGTTAAGTTCTCATGGCTTTCTGCTGCACTCCATCTCAACCAGGACAATCTATGTGTCCTTTACTTTTTGTGGCTTTTGAGGCTTTATGTCTTTTGTTTTGCAAATCTCCTATTATGTTTAACTTCTGATAATCTTGCTGTGTCCCTGGGAAATCTATTAAGCTACCGTGTACTAGAATGCTAAGCATTGACCAGCTATTAATTGAAGACTTTATTTTTATAAAAAAGAAAGAAAGTAATAAAAATTGTTTGTAAAAATCCAAAGGCTTGAGGATATATTTAAATTGATCCAAGTGGGTAGAAAATATCATATATTGCCTTTTTCTCTGATTAGTTTTTTCTCTTGGAAATGTTTAAAGAATATGGCAGGTAGGCCATGTGATGTCACGCTTATGTAAACTTTGCACATAAATTGGCACTTCAAAGTGAGTAGACAGTGTTTTGTGATAGTTACATTTTTAATATCTATAAATTTGGACATAGAAACACTTTGCTACTGACTTGAAGTAGGCAATAGGTCATTTTAAATGAGAATATGGCCTAATATAATTAATGCATATCAAACTCCACATACTATCCTATCTGGGTTAGTCCAGAGAGCTCTAAATAACATAAAGATTAGGATAGGATCATGTTTTAACAATACAGTAATTCTGGTGCTTAAATACATCTGATATTTACCCAGACTCTGTTCCATTCACTGCTTTGCTTTGCTCTTTGGGAGATATTGGTGTACTGTTTGTGGGTTTTGCAGATTATTTTTTAAAGAATACATTAGTAGATCCTAAAACTTTGAATATAAAAACTCTCTGCTTAATAGGAGTCTGAGCTGGTTTTGTTTGTTAGTTTCTTTCTTTCTTTCTTTCTTTCTGGAATCAAACATTCTCAATCTTCTCCTCACATCCCCACTTGAAGCTCCATTCCTGTTGTTTGGAAGATGTTAAGCACTTACCTGTCCGCTGATCACCTCTTCACAAATTAATGATAATACATTATCACAACTTTATCAGGTGTCCAAAACCCATTTCTGAACAAAGCTATACTTAGAAAAAAACCAAACTAAATACAGTTAAGTTTGTCTCTGGGCTACCTTGTTACCAATAAGCTCACTTACTGAAAATACACTTCATTTTCATCATTTTACTCCTGTCTGGAGAAGTTTCTTTTACTCTGGCAGTAGTATTGCTTCTTAGAAATTGTAGGTTCCATATAAAGCTTGTGATTGTTCATATTCTGGGAGATAAAAATGCATAAATAAAATACATTAGATTTACTTCCTAGGATTCTTAACTTCCTAGTTTAAAAATATTTTTCCATCAGTACTCTGTCTGAGGCCAGAAATATTTTCAATAAAACTACCTGCATTATTTGGAAATCCCACTGTCTTTGGGAATCTATTTGGATGGATGAAACTCATTAGAAGTCCATATAAACACTTTGGTTTCTTTGACACCAACCCATTTGGATGAAGCCGTTTAAAGAGAACCATGTTGAAACAGCTGTCTACCTGCATTTTCTAAGCTGCATACTTTCACAGGATTATCATTCGTGAAAACAGCTTTTATTAACTAAAGAATCATTTTATTGCTCATTTCTGTGCAGTCATACTCATGCTCAGGTGGATTGTGACCCATATGTCTCTAGAAGGCCCCTAAGATTCTTGGCACATTTTTCATAAGACACTAAGAAAAAAAAGATAATATTTATATTATACAACTTATTTAGGTTTTAGGGCATTTTATCTCCAGGAACAGTTTCTAAGTGAAAACTTTCTAAATTTCTGTCCTGTTAATCCTTTTGTTGTTATTTGGTACTTACAGTGCTTAAATGAGAAAAGTGCAATACAGAATTCAAAAGGAAAATATACTGTGATGATATAAATCTCTCTAGGAACTCCATATTGGAATGCACGCACATAAAAATATCAGAGTTTTTCAACTAGCTCTCTGTATTTAAAAATAATACTCTAGCTTGGAATCTGTGCAGCAAATACTATACAAATAAAAATTTTGATCAAATTGCTTAACTTTACTAAATTTTCTCCAAAATATTGACCTCCTCAGACAGACATCTTAAAAGACTGTGCATTAGAATGACATATATATTTTGGTCCTAATAATCTATAGAAAATTCCCAGACCAAACAGTATCATAGAAGTATTTCAGTATTTCTGAAATTCTCGGAAGAATCCGTAGTCTTGATATAATGACGGGTAAAGTTTCAAGTTTTAGTTATTTCCTAGATGAATGTAAAGTCTTAACAATGGTAGGATTAATGGAAAACCAGTAACTTTTATTATATAATTTGCTCCAGACTAATCCAGCAAAACCTTTTTCTGGTTGTACTAAAATATCTAATTAACTCCTCTATAATTCAACCTCACCAACTTTTTTTTTTTTAAATTAGTGATTACACGTATAAATGTTTTGTTCAACCATTGTACCTCTAACGATGCGAATAAAATATGAATATAATAAAAGCACTCTAAAGCACTTCTAAGACTAATTTTGTCTGGGGAGAGGAAAGGCGAGTAACAGGAATGTCTTGAAGCAAGAAAGAGAACAAGAAAAATGTCTTCTATGACACTACTGAGAGATAAAATTTCATGTTTCTAGATAAAAGTTTTAGATATCTCAATGAGATGAACAGAAATTAGGTTATCATAAATGTATGTTAAAGACACTCAATACACAAAGTATATAAACAGCCTTACCATATGTACCCCACAACATGCGTTTTAAAAACCCACTTTTAAAGATATAGTCAAGAGTCGCCTGTTAAATCCATGACTGTCATGGTAGTGTCTAGAAACCTTGAGAAAAACTTGTCCTGCTTTGAGACATAAACGGCATAGTAATTTTTCTATCCCATAAACAACATATTAATTTTTCTAGAGTCCTGTGATCTGAAGTGGTTTATGTGAAAGTTTATCTAGACAGGAAATACCCAGAACTCTTTTGTTTTATTGTTCTATTTGGGTCCCCATTAAGAAATTAATTGTTTCTAATTGTTTCTGATTATTTTGAACACCAGTAGCATAAACTTACAGGGGTGAGAAATTTAACTTTTTCTCTCTTTTTTATGATTCAGTAATTCAAGTGCTAACAACACAAAAATAGTATGACCATGGTTGAAGGAATTTAATTTTTACCACTGCATCCCTGTAAAATGTTCTACAATAGATAACCAGCTTGTCTATATTTATTACTTCATATGTCCCTAAGTCCTTTCTTGCTTACACCATTGGTTATAAAGGCCCCATCTGCTTTATCACAGGGTTGAAATCCACCACACATCTTCCTGTGACAATGTGTCATAGTTCAGTCTGGAATATGGAGCCCATGACCAATGGCTGCTACAAGGTACAAAGTTCTGTCATTGGAGAAGGACAAAAGTCCAGTTACTATAAGAAACCAGGACAGGTGTCTTTTGTAGGAAAAAAGGTGATAACAACAAATGCCTTTTCATTTTCACTATCATTTTGAACATACTAAGAGTAAGACACCCTGGATCACACATGTCAAATGTAGTCAAATAGAATGTCTTTCAAAGAAACTCAAATTACCTATGTAGCTGCTGAATTGGGTTTGCATGGCCAGGCTTTGGTAGCAGGATGGGGAGATACAGTGGTGGCTTCTGTGAGAAGGTGCTAGAAGATTTCCCCTACTTCATGCCCCAGACCCACCACTTGCCAAGGCTGGGCCAGTCAGTGGAGGTGGTAGAACCTCTGTGATAACACATTTATACAGGAGAAAAAAAATAGTAATGTGTATATATAATTGAATTCAGAGAAGAGAAGATTAATACTATATGAGAGGAACAACTCTGCAGACATCAAGCTCAGTGGAGAAGGAGGGGCAGGGGTGCTCCAGGAGCCTGAGCTGAGATTCCTCTGCAGCCTGTGGTGCAGCCCATGGTGAGGCAGCTGTGCCCCTGCAGCCCATGGAAGTTGGTGCAGAGATCTACCTGCAGCCCTTGGAGGAGGAGACCCATTCTAGAGCAGGGTCAAAAAAGGCCGTGGCCCTGTGGAAATCCTGTGCTGGAATATCCTGGCAGAGACCTGCAGACCAATGGAGAGAGAGGCCTGTGCTGGAGCAGGTTTGCTGGAAGGACTGCACCCTGTGGAAAGGAACCCGCCCTGGATTGGTTTGTGAACTGTATCTTGTGGGAAGGACTCCTGCTGGAGATGTTCAAGAGGGCTGACTCCTATGAGAGGGAGAGAGGAAGGACACCTCTCTCTGAGCAGCAGCAGAAATAATGTGTGATGACCTGACCATAACCACCATTCCCATCTCTCCGTGCCTCTGGAGGCAGGTAGAACTGGGAAGGAGAAATGGAGAGGGGGCAGAAGGTGTTCTTAAGATTTGTTTTACTTCTTATTATTACTTATTTATTTGCTACTTACTTATAATTATACTTACTTCTGCTCTGATTCTGATTGGTAATAAATTAAATTAATTTCCCCACGTCAAGTCTGTTTTGCCCATGATGATAATCAGTGAGGAGATTTTTCCCTGTCCTCAACTCATGAACCTTTCATTATATTTTCTGTCCTCTGTCTTCTTGCAGAGGGGAGTGATAGAGCACGTTTGGTGGGAACCTAGCATCCAGCCAAGGTCAGCCCACCACACTGATGACAGATTATAGTTGAAATTTGCAGTCACAAACTGATGACAGAAGGTAGTTTTAGCCTCTTGTGTCTTTGTCAAATCCCATATGTAATGCACAGGTTTTTAGAGATTAAGCACAGAAGAAAGAGTAGACAATGAAAGAAAGAATGAGAGAATAATGAAATTCTGAAAGGGTATAACCAGTGCGCACAAAAGGCTGTCTGCCATGTCTTTCTTTGTTTTGCAGTGTGCAGCCTCACATGTGACTGAATACCACTCAAGCAGAGGCATCTGACTGTTGTAGGAAAGTCGCTGCACCTTCAAGTCTGTGTAAGATGAGTAACAGGCTGGTCAGCCATAGTGCAAATGACATCTGCATGGAGTTAGCCACCTAGTTTGCATTCTTTTTTATTTGTAGTCTTTGGCCTTATTCCATTGTGCATATACCTACTGCACTTGAAAAGGGTTTTTTAGCTATTGTCATTCTAGCATTTCAAATATTCATATCTAGTTCTTAAAAGCACCACAGAAAGAAAAAAAAAAAAAGTCAATATTTCCTATGTAATTTAGCTGTTCAAAGAGCATAATTGATAAGGATTTTTCTCATATTGCCTTTTGAAGGGTTAGTATGTGAGAGAACAATCAAAGTTCATTGATCTTCAGATTCTGTCTGAATAAAGGTTTTATTCCAGGAATTGAATTTTATGCTAAGCATCTGTTCATAAAATACACCAGTAAAAGTAATACTTCTGTGTCCAGGTTATACTTTTTCTACTATGTTTTTACCCTCAACAGATGGTGTAGATTATTCACACATAAGAACTCTGTTAAAAATAATGGTAATGGTCTAGGTTAAATGCTAAAAGGCCAAGATGTTCTGAGTTAATCTTGGAAGTCTGCATGTAGCTCCTTCCATCATCTGTTTGTACAGAAGATCATGTGATCCGGAAGACTTTCTGCTCTAGGCTGGTCCTGTGTCTCTGACAGTTAATCATGCTAGTAACACAGAGAATACACCACATGTTGACATTCAGGAGCTGAGGCAAACAAATTTTTTTAAATTCTGATTTTCAGAATGGAGATGGATGAAAAAGGCAAAGCACAGTTTAAACTTAGAGAGAATGAAAATAGCCAAGTATTTTCTACCTGGTTTAGCTTGATTAGCTTGATATATAAAGTCCTCTTGATATATAAAGGTTACTCTATTTTTTTATGCTCATGAATTAATGGAAATATTAATCAATTTTCTCTAAGAAAGATACGACTGATAAGAAATATTTTTTTACTACAGAAAATATAACTTATGTAGGAAGCAGTTTTTCCATTAAATTTCACTCTTTTTACTTGAAAATGTCTATGTGTTTTCCATATCAGATGTGGATGTCTTACTCCAGGGTACTTTAAACGAGACATTATTTTATATTTCAGCACACTCAAATTTCCTTAATTTTATCCATATTCAAGGGAGGTTTGTAATACAATAGTTCACAATGATTTCTTTGGAGATGTTTCAGCCATTCATGTTTGAGAGTACTTGGCCTCAAATCCAGAGGCCATTTGTCTGCTGTGAATATTCACTCACTCTACACCTTAAACACTCCTATAAAACTCTCATTGCAAAGGAAAACAGAATGTTATATGCAAGAGTTAGCAAGAGTTCAATAATTCTAAAAGAAGAGAGAAAAAATCAGAAGCTTTCACGCTGTAGAAAATATTTTTGGAGCTGCATGGCTCAGGGGATTGCAGTAGGATACTGAGCTCTGTTCTGGAACTGGCTAGGAATCAGGGTCACATCTCGGGTGCAGATAAACCATGCTCATACAACACTCCTGAGTCAGGTCATGTGATTTCTTGTTATCTTTTCAGTATGGGAATGGAGACAGAAGAATAAGGGTTGCTCTAGTATCTGAGTTGTTGGGTATTTTAATATCTCTGTGGGAATATGGATCCCTACTAGCTCCAACAAGCTGCCCCTCAGCCACCTTCTCTATTACAGTGAATTGTCTTTTTCAGGGATTGCAATGCCAGCAGTTGTGGAAGAAGATACTGCCCAGGATTTATGTTTACTGACAACAAAAAAATAAGTTAATCAGTTGAGAAGGATGAAATCTCACATATTTTGATTGATTAAATAAACAGGAGTACAGAAATGGTTGTTGAATCTGCTGTGCCACGTTAAAGCTTGAAACTTTTTTAATGGGCAATTTATACTTGATAGACACAATATCTTTGTTTTTTCTTTTGACATATTTGAATATATTTTTCACATTGGATGCACTGTTATGGAGAAAATTAAGCAAATTCTGGTAGATTGTACGTCTTTTGAGTGTAATAGAGATAAAAAATAAAAATATTTTTCATAATTTTCAGATTTTATTGGGAAATTTCATTTTCATCCTTAAAGATAGCTCTTTTTTCAGTCCTCTGATCTTTACAGTTTCTTTTAAGGAATTAACTTTCTTCTGTCTCTCTCCTCTTTCTCTTCTCCAAGGTGCATTTTACAGACTCTTTTCTAACACATAGGGATAACAGCATGGGACTTTTATATTTGTAGGGGAGAACAGCAATAGTTTGAAACTTTTCAATACATGATGAGGTAAATATATTCTTCATAGCCAACAAGTAAGATCTGAGAATTTATGAAAAACATGTTCCATACACCCTAAGTTTTCTAGCCTCTCCACTGTATCTTTTGGGAACACCAGGACTTACACTCAGGGAAGTCTTGGCCTTATTTGAATCTATTGGAATTAAAACCCCTGTGTAAGTGTCTGGGGGCTATTTTTGGCGTTGGTGTCTGTATTGACCTAAGGTCAGCCCATGTGAGTTTAATTTCAAAATAAATGCCAAAGCTCACATTATACATCTTTGCTCATTAGTGATGTATCTCACCAGGTTGAAAAGAGTTACCTGGTTTGAAAAGAAAGACTTTTGAATCTAAAGCTTTCTTCTATGTGTCTTATTCCTGAAAAGAGATCTCCTTTAAGTAGTAAAAAATTGGTCTTAACCCAAGAAATTAAAAAACACCTGGAGGAAAGATGTCTATTTGATATAATGTGTATTTTCCCCTTGAAACACTATTAAAATTTTCAAAGGGTTTTTCCATGCAGGTGTGAGAATATGATAATGTAAAAAAGATAATCTGTGGTCTCAGAACTGGCATATGGGACATGAGATATGAGGGATCTCCTGAAAAGAACTTGAGCTTTTTGTTGAAATGCTGAAAAAAAATTGTCTAACTGCCTTGTTACTTTTTGGGGCACCTATTTGTAGTTGTTTCCCATAGAGACACAATATATTAATTACACGTGCTGCTTTTTTGGGAATTCTGCTTTGCAAAATAGACATACTGTGTGTTATAAAGTGAAGAAAGAGTGCTCTTTTCCATCTTTTTTCCCCGTTGACTTTATCCTTCCTTGGATTTGTGCACCATTCAGCTATAATAGCAAAGTATTACTTTGCAGGAAAAAAAGTATAATAAATCACAGAGTGGACTGGCTTTCATAGGTAACATGTTCTATACTTTGGCCCTTTATACAACATATAATTCATTCAGAGAGGTTTGGAGTTTTTTTTTAATGAAAAGAACTGCTAGATTTTCATCTCTCTTTTGTGTGCACTCATAAGTCTTTGAAAGTTTGAGTCCAAATTCTGATTCTGCATTTTATGAGCCCCTTTACAACCCATGTTCTTTCTCATTTTTCCTCTTACCAAGGGCTTTTTACCACACACAACTAGAAGCTAAATTTGATGTTTGACATAAAAGTTCTATTTTGCTCAACTGTAATGAATCAATGATTTGCTATGACTGAGTTACTTGTATAAAGGTAGGCAGACATGCTGTTGAGTTCAGTGCATGCAGAACATTCTCTTGATCATCCAGCTGGGCTGGATGTAGGTCAGAGTCCTAAGGAAGTTATTTCATCTTATCCTTTGAGAGTGCCTTAATGAAAAGCAAGGAATTTCCTGCAAGGGCTCAATATTCCAACACATTTGCTGAAAAATATAAATCAGTTTCTAGTTCAGGTTCACTTAAGGGCAAGTTTTTCAAAACTCATTTCTTCTTTAATTGGGTATGAATGTGTTCACTGCCATATCAGGAAGAGTTGAATTAGGAGTGCATGTAGAAAATAATCAAGGATATTAGAAATCAATGTAAAAGAGTCAAATGTCTTACAACGAGTTTTGCTGATGTGTATGTGCTTTGATCTTATACAAGATTAGTATAATTCTGTTTCTTAATATGTTTTTGTAGTCACAAATGAGCCAAGTGAAAAAAATACAGCATTTTCTAAGCCTTTGGAAACATCATTGATACAAATATATCTAGTTAATTTGTTCAATTGCTTCTTTTGGCAAATGAAGCATGCTTATTCCATGTTGACATTATCAACACCCCCTAATTCATCACTCCAGTATTGCCATTGCAGACCAAAATATTTTCTTTGAAAGAAAAAAAATTAAAATTCT
>VZTN01030737.1:1180-15606 GCA_013400515.1 Erpornis zantholeuca
TTAGTGTCATTGATGCCACTAGAGTAGGATCTGACAGTTCTAGATTGATGGGAGGACAGCTTTGACCAAATGCTGCTTGATCTTCCTTTACATAATACAAATGTGTGCCTTTGAACTATTTTCAAACATAGCTCTAACAACACTTGAAATCATCACAAAAGATTTCTAATCAAGAGCTAGAAACACACACATCGCTTACCATCACCTCTGCATTCCAATGAGGTTCTACAAAGCCATGAACCGTTAGTTTCCGAAGCACTAGGAAAAAGAAATTACTTGTGTAGCAATTTATCAGGTCTTGTTTCAACAAATTTCAGAACACAATTCCACTTGCCGTGCCTCTCTTTCAACTCCATGCTTTAAAAAATACACATAATTTTCGGTCCCTGGAGGCCTTATCCATACCTAACATTCAACTTTGTTGAAATTACTTTAAAATACATCTTGTGTAAAATAATGAACAGAACTCCAAGAATTACTCAAACAGGAAGAATTCTGCCAAAACTCTAAGTGTTCAACTCCTGAATGATTCTGCAGTTGGAAACAGGCCAAGTACAGTCAAGTAAGGCCCATAAGAGACTTGTGAATTCTCTCAGGTTTATCACTGCCAGTAACCCAGAAAAGCTGCATGCTGCATCTTCTGCAACAATTCAGGACATGTATTAACTGCCTTGAAAGAACTGCACATGAAAATCTCAGTTGCTCAATGAAGCAAACTAGTCAGGATATGCATTTACTCCACTCATAGCCTTGGAGCATCAAACTAAAATATAAACTGACTGCTGAGGCTAGCTTTTCACTGGACACCAATGGAAGGAAACTTGCAGCTCAGATTCCTTGATTGAGGGCTAAAGACAGGCAAGCCTAAATTACAACACATGTAAGGAAACATCCTGTTATGCCCTCCACTTTCCAACCTCCAGACATTGACTTCTTACAACATGCACAGTGGAATGCACAGTTTCTCACACACTGAGAAACAAAACTACTCTCTCCCTCTTCTGCATGAGCAATCCTCCTTCTGCCTTATAGTACAGGTAAAATAAACCAAGAATACAATTACTCCCAATGGGCATGGCTTTGTTAGACAATGGGAACTATTAACCAAAGAAGTTCTACACATTCTACAACGAGAAGAAAGTAATTTGATTCCTTACACTTAACATCATTCTACATTATTACCTTTCAACGACAACAAGGTCCTTTCTAGCGAATTTGCAGCTGCAGCTTCATCCCCTGTACAAATTTGCTGTAGGAATGTATCTGTATGATGATTCCACAAGGAACACGCAAAGCTATAAATACTTGATGTAAGCTGCAAAAAGGAAGATGAAGAATATATTTTGTTTCCTGAATTTTGCTATAACATAATAAATCCCTATATTTTAAAGTCTGGTTTAGACTATTAAAATATTAATTTAATATTAAAATATTTAAGCTTCTTGGATGCATCATGGGCCACAGTGTTGAATTTGCTTCTTTGTTGTACTGAGTTGTACAGTTTCTTTGTTTTCCAGAAAAATACCTTGCATTGATTTGAAGGTGTTATGATAGACTCACTCGTTTCCCTGACTACTTGGGTCTATGACTCTCACCTTAAAGAAAACTGTTTAGGGCTCCTTTCTTACCTGATTTTCAGTAAATACAGCTACTGATGTATAATATGGTATAACACTTCAAAAAATTATCAGCTTTCCTCATCACCACTTCTCCCACAAGATAAGCTGTCAGTTTTATAGCTAAATTAATGTCTGAATCTATTTACTCTGGGACACACTTAGCAAGTTACAGGTGCAATAGTACTGAACAATTCCCACTCCAAAACCAACTTTCCTTTGTTGACAGATGCAAATACTGACTTTTTCCCTCAGTTTTTTTAAGATACAGAATGACAAATAGTTTCTAATCAGGTAGAACTGAACAAATCTGAAACTTAATTCACATTACAGTTCACAGACATTGCTTAACTGATAAAGATATCTGAACTACAAGCAGAAGATAAAGTTTCTTTCACTCCCTTATGGTAGCACTTGACAGCTTCATAATCATGGAAATCTGCAGTTAGTGTGCTACACTGTACATCAATGGAGTCAAAAGCACGTGACCTGTTTATTTAGTTGCTTTGGCTGAGTAAAGGTTAGTAAAGGTCCTATTTACAAGTCAGTCTTCAATGCCTCAGACTCCAAAATTTGCTCTTATTGATTACATAGACAGAAATTTTTTTCCACATAGATAAATAGGTAAACCTCAGTAAACAGTTTTCATGATCTGTGCTCACTCTTTCCTTTTAAATGAACTAAAATTTAAAAAATTCCAGAGTAACTTCTTCGGAAAAAATGTTTAACTCACTAAATTCAGTAAATAATTGTACTACATCACTGCCTGACTCCAAATGAGTTTGGACATGCACTGCCTACAGCCGAAGTTAAATCTCTGTTCTAATCAGTGCATTTTTACAGTGGAAAAAGTAAACTGAATGACATGAGATTTGGCATAGGCATTCACATCTTGCCTTTTAATTAACCTGAAGAGATGGCCTGGAAAAACCTCAAACACATTCCTGCTGACGATAAAAACTAAAATATGGTAGTATCGAAGTCTAAACCCCAGTATTTCTCAAAGACTATACTGAATGATGAATCCAGAACACACTGCCAAAAAGCCTTCATAAATTTCTAGAAACCTAAGATCATGTACATCATAAGGCTGATATGCAAATCCTGTTCTGTAGACAAAGCTCTGCTTCTTTACACAAATTAGGATAACAACATTCAAGCTGTATGCAAACTTAATAAAGATCTCAAACATCTCACCCAGAAACTGACTTCCAGTTATTACACAGTATACATATACCCACATAAAGAGAACTTTTGTTCCAAGGGCAGACATTGAAGTCCACAAACACCCCACTAATTCCCTGCAGCTAAACTCCTGAAGCAAGGAAGAAGCAAGCATGTACAAGACATGATTTGCACGGTCTACAATACTGCATCACATCACTTACATCATAGAAAAGCTTCCTGTCTGCAGCAAGTCGTTTGGAAGCCAGAGTCTTTGTAACATGGTAAAATGTAAGTAGCGCTCTGTGTTGTTGAAGATCATCCTGCACCTTCACAGATTCTACAAGAGTGGGTATAAGTTCTGGCCATTGCCTTGGGCAGTCCACTCTGGCAACTTTAGCAATCAGTACAGAGATCTGAGTTGCTATCTGGAAAAAGACAGACACCACAAAGTCAAAGAGCATTTAGTAAACGAATAATGAAGAGTACAAGAGCCAAATAAAACCTGAACCCAAAAAGACTACGATAGATTGCTAGATTTTTGTGTGCTTTTTCTCAAACCATTTTTAAGTTTGCTGAATGCAAATGAATGTGAAGAAAAAGTATTTTATGTTTGTAGTAAATATTTACATAAAATACTAAACTTGACACCTTGTTTGAATTTTACATAAAGATCAGTAACTGTATTTATTCTAGAAATCACATAAATGAAGACACAAATATTTGAGAACCACTTTTTACTTAGTGATCTTTTCTATCACTTTCTATGAACATACACTGCCAAATACTTATTTCCCTTAATTCTGCTCTACCTGACTTTTAGACAGAGCCATTCCTAGCCCCAGGTGCACATATGTGTAAGCCTAAGCCACATCGCAGTAGCTGGGACTGAGAGGCTGTCTTCCTCCAGACCTTCACACCACAGGCCAGAGGCACCTGCACCATTCCTAACCACCTGACTTTGGTTGTTGGGCCCAAATCCCACTCGCACCAGTCTTGCCAGCAGCTGGTACCTGGTCCTTGCAGCATGAGCATGATGAACAGAGTGAGATTACACAGCAAGATGGGTAAGGGATGCTATCAGAACACAGGACAGGCAGTGGTCATCAGGTGCAAGGTTTGTTCAGACCACACACGGTTTACACAAGACTGGCATTTCTTAATGCCTTCTTTCTGTCTATTCTACACTTGGCTGCTGTGCAACTCCCTACCCCTAAACATCCCTTAATATATTTTGTATGGTGCCTCAAAACCTCACCTCAAATATCCAAAAATTTCACATTCTTGTTTTCCCTGTACTTATCCCATTCTAATTGAAAAGATCCTTTACTGCATTAGTGAAGCAGATGCTCTCTCTCCTTCAATGCACAAGTACAACCACATTTCCAGCCTGGAGAAGAAGACACATTCTTAGGCCACCAGAAGGAATCCAAGCCTAAGAGGGATAGCTAGGCCCTTGTCCTTCTTTACTGCTTCCTGAGATGTTTTATCTGCAGTCTAACAACCCCACCAAGTCTTCTGTACTATTTATTCCTACCATGCTGCTTAGGGAGAAGAATTGCTTCAGGAAAATGACGTCAACATTCGCAAGGACAAACTGGGAGTCTTACTTATTACCAGATCAAATTATGTCAATTGGCAGGGGGAGCAAATAAATTCCTCTCCCTACGTGATACAAAAAGCAACCTCTCAGGAAGGCCAAAAGTACTTTTATCTTGAGGATTGCCTTTTTAATTGGGGAGAAAAAAAATAATTGCTGTCATATATTTGAAAAAGTATTTTGCTCCACTGTTCCCTCCATATGGTAAATATCTTCAGAGGGAATGGAAATTATGCTCTCAGCAGATGGTATATTCTCTTTTTCTTCTCCACCTCCCCTGGAAGTCAAGTTGTATCATCACATCTCCATACTATGCCTATTTCTCACTTTTTTTGTGTTGTTTTTCTTTCTATACAAGAGTCATAATTTTTCTGCCTTCAGTGATGCAAAAAGCACAAGCTGATAGCAACAGTGTTATGAACTATGTGTGACTGGAAAAGTGCAGTTATCAGGAACACAGGATATCAAAACCCAGATATATCAAGCAGGCTGGGAACTAAATGAAAGGTTCCTCTGAAAGGACACCTCAGGATACCTACAACACACATTGGGGAACAAAAAGAAAGAAAGGGAGATGGACTCTGTTAAGATATTTCAATATCGGACACAATTGTTCGTGCAATTATTTAGACTGCTGCCATAAAAGCAAACAAAATTCTCTGCATCTTAAAAAATGACATTCAAAAAATGTCATAGGGATACACAAATCAAAATGTGAAGCCACTAGTCTTTAAAATGTCAGTTAGAAAGGTTCCAATCACAACTGCAACTATGGTCTGAGAACTGCAGAACTGTTCATCATGGCATTGTTAACCATAAAACATGCTATGCTATTACCTTAGCAAGCAAACTGATGAAATACTAATGAAGGCATGGAAAAACTCTTAATAAAAAGTTCAAATTGTTTTACAAACAATGTAGTTATATTAGGGTTTTATAACTACTTTACCTATTTATATGTGCAAAAAACATACAAACTCTTCAAAATTAAATATTTGCCAAATTATATGCTACCTAGTAGAAGCATAAAGGACACACAATTTATAGTTCAGCTTGACCTACTTCATAGCTCTTTCTGGTTAAAATACAGAAACAACTATTATTTGGTCATATTGTTTACACTGAAACTATACCTGCAGAACCAACTTTTAAAAACTTTATATGTATCTGCTTTTTTAAAAATTGCATTTGCTATGAAAACTTTTAATTCCAGTCGAAATTGTCATTTCATAGTAGGCTTCTACAAAGACCAAATTACCCTAATTTTGATAAATTGCACTAATCCTAGAAGTTACATTTATCCTGTCAAGAAATCCTGGAAAGTTAAAACTGAACTGTCTGCAGAACAGAAGTTTATTTCCAGTACATTTTCTTTTTAATCTTAATCTTATGCCAACCATTTCTGCATTTTCTTGAAAAAGTTATTTAAGATCTAGCTCAAAATATTAGCAAATACTTCCTTGCAGAATCTTATATGATGAAGAAGAAGTTAGCAGAAGTAATATTGATTGATCCAGTATAGGCACATTCCGTGCCCTTAACATTAGTTCTATACTCTATATAATAATAAATCCTTATTCTACTCAAAATCATGGCTTACAATTAGTCACTTTATGTAAGAATGGACACTATTACACTGAAGCTTTATTAAGCTTATTGAAATTCACTAATGCTGTAGCCAGACATGCGACAGCAATACTGCTTAGGTGGGTTTATGCAGCAGCAATCTCAACAGCTCATTCCTGCTGTGCCACCACCACACTGGGAGTCAGGTCAGAGAACAGACAGCTGATAACACCAATAGTCACTTAGGGAAAGGTTTTTTCTCGGCTACATCCATCCCCTGAACCATTTCACCAAATGGTTGCATAAACAGCAAGGAACAACAAACTCCCACTGCAACACCAAAAGAAACAAACCACAGAGACAAAACATGTTGTTTCCAACCAAAGTGATTCTATAACTCAATTAATTATGATCTATGGTAAAAGATCTCACTTCGAGATCTGTCTGGAAAGCAATATGTAAACTGTAACTTTATTATTATAATTAAATACTTTGTAAAGAAAGAAACCAAGCTATCAATATAAGCATTTCTTGGGAGAGTAATCAACAATCACCACTGACCTGATTCACTGGCTCATTAAAGTTGGTGATAAGTCCAGCACGCAATGAAGTTTTTTCTTCCTCAGAAAGAGCACTGTCAGGATATATTTATTAAAATATTATTTATTTTCAATTAATATGTAACTATGAAAAACACTACCAAAACTAACAAAAGAACATCCTTTGTTTTTTCACTATCTCAAGTATCTTTAAAAAGCGAGGGAATAGTGAAAGAAATACTTACAAGATGTTTTAACCTCAGGTTTTAAGACCTGAGGTGACCTTTGTAAAGATAAACGGCAGAAAAGAGTTCACAGAATCAGATATGCAGATATATAGTGAAAAAACATAAAACTGTATAAATTACAAACTGATTGCTCTTAGACAATAATTATACAGCTATTACTGTCAGAATTGATGATTTGATCATGAATTTGCCCATATATACTAATGGACAATGACCAAAAAATATCCAGAATAAGGCAATCACCATATCAGATGACAGCTCTTTTTGTAAAAGCACTTAAGTCTTTCCTATTACAGATCTTTTTCTACAAGCAAGTAATATATTTACATTTAAAAGTACAGATCCTTTGAAAATTATATCTTTGTGAGAGAAGTACATTCACATATTCTCCATAAAATACATGGGAAGATTGTGAGCCAGCAAATTCTAAGCCATAAAGGTTAATTTTTGTTCAAGGACAGCGCTGTGGTATGTTAATACTTTAAGTGACCTCTATCAGTTTAAGACTACAAGTTACAGAATGATATCACTCCTGTATTACTTTAGACTTTATATGATTCATGCAATTTCCTTAAAATTTTTGGGCAGGAAACACAACACACTGCTTTGAAAAAATGCTTTGTTGGTATTCATAGATTATACTATCGGGAAAAAAAAAACAAAACAAAACAAACAAAAAACCCCAAGTCATTTACAGATAGCACCTAGAAAGCTGTTTCTTCTTTATAAAAATTCTTTAAGCTGTCACTCAAGGTTGTTCAGATGCAACAGTTTCACCTAACACTGCAGTGATTTAGATGCCTGCATGCAGACATCACATCTCACTGAGACTAGTGGCCAGAAATTAGGATTAAACACACCAACGCAACCATTTCCTCTTGTCTGACCTGAGGCACCTATATTAACCAGCTAGTTTTACATACTGAGATTTAAAATTATGTCTAAGGCTCTCTAAAGCATAGGTTTTACACTCATCTAGACAAATACTAATCTCCAAATAATAAAAAAATGGAGGCAGGATTTGCCATAAGATTAGCAAAAATACTCTAGTTTTCACTTCCCCTTCGTCCTTGCATGAAACACAAGTACTCACTATTTCCTAATACAAAAGGGGGGCAATTCATTGTTATTCACTGGTGACTCAGAACTGTACACTAAGTCTTATTTTCAAAGGTAATTACAGCATTCAGGAGCCACGATTTTATTTTTTGTTTTTTAAATCAAGACTTAAGCTATAAGACTTTTTTCTGCATAAAATTACATTATGCCTAAAAATATTTTGATTAAAATTTACAAAGAAATCTACAACCGTAGAAGTTTTTCTGCAGATAACTATTTGATTAATTAATCTAAAACCAGGAGATGACATTTCAGGAAGATAAATTTTTGTAGGTTTTTTCTTTTAATATGAAAATGCAGTATATAATTTTCATACATACATGATACTCTTAAGTGGTTTCTAAAACTTAAAAGCTCTTATTAATACAATTTAAAAATCTATTCTCAATTAAATGTAGATTGTATAATACTTTGTTTTCAGAGACAGTAAAAAGCACCTAAAACCTGGTTTGCAAATAAAAAAATACCCCATTTAAGTATATAACTTCATTTACTCTGTTTGTGGGCTTACAAGACCCCTGGCGCCTTAATTACTTGTTTGCAATTATAATTAAACTTATCATATGCACAGTCTAAGAGCAGCAAGAATTTAGTTCTTTACTTACTGTAAGTAAAAATGCTGTAAGTAAGCTTTTGCCATTGCAGACAAAACAAATGAAAGAAAATATATAGATTCATGAGGCTGAACGCCTCAAATACATAAGCTTGTGATAATTAATGCAAATAAAAATCTAAGAAATCAATGCAAGCGTCACACAGCAATGTGTGACAGGGTCCCTAAGGGTTTGCCGGACCGCGGGTAGAGGAATTCACCCTCCAAATAACACGACAGTGACATCTGCCGGGGAACAGGGACACCCTCAGCCCCTGCAGGCAACACAGATCTGCACCACTGTCCTCAGCCTCCCTTAACGCATTGCAAGAAAGCCAACTCCACAATTCCGTATTTAAAACTTATAGGCAGGCAAGAATGTGTCTCACTCAGAGAGTTATCTCCCTTCAGCAGTGAATTATATGTGCCCCAAAATTAAAACAACTTCATATAGACATATACTTCTAAGTACTATTGACTACACTATAGTCTTTCACAATTTGCAGGTTCAACATTAATTTCATCTTTCTCTGTGTTTGTGGTATGGAGAAATATATATCCAAATACTTTAAAAAAATTTTGGAGCTTTTTTTAAAAAAAATTGATGTTTCAGATTTGGATTTCTGGTTTATGAGGAGTTATCACTAAAGTAAAAATACGTATTTGTAAGTATCGGTAAAGCTGCTAACATGGTACTCAAATAAGAGAACAAAGTTCACAAGAGACAGGATACAAAAGTAATTGCATGTAAAATCAAAAACATGTCCAACTCTCGAATTCAAGACAAACCCTTTCGGAAGAAAATAAAAACACATATAAAATCATCCTATGATGAGGCTGAAAACAAATTTCAAAAAAGAGGACAGATTGTGCCTGAAAAGAGGCTATGACAACTCTAGGCTCTTCTCCAAAGCTATATGAAAAGCTGCCTGAAAAAGCAGGAGGGAGGCTTATCTTCAAAATCACTCTCACTGGAAAATGCTGTTTTAAGTCTGATCTGTAGATCAAAACATGCTTTAATAAACTACTATGGATGAAGAGGGGACAGCTGCTGAAATGAGACACAAGATGAAAGACAAGAATTTTGCAAGGACAACAAAAATGCAGCCTCTACAATGAAGCCTTCAAAAATCATGACATTCAAAGTACAATTGGTTCACAAAACAACCAACTAAGAATTTACAGTTTAAATCAGAATTTCTCAAAATGATCTCAACATATGCTATGAGAAACATGATCTGGGTAAGTGCTAACTAAACGTCACATCTAAGTAATTTAGAAAGAAGAACAGAAATAGGGGAACATTTGGACACAGAGTACAAATTTACTATGCATTTACTCCATGGAATCCTTAACAGCAGCCAACAATTTTTAAAATTTATTTTATACTTTAATTGCATTAAATTAGTGGCAGAAAAAAATATAAATGGGGAAAAATGGGGTTGCACTGGAAATTTAATATAGACTTAGCATATGGAACCTTTATTAGCCAAGAATTTTTTTTTAATTACATTTCCTTTAGAACTACAGGAAAACTGCATTACAAGACTGCTATTTAATTTTTACCTCAAAAAGAAAAATAGTAGTCTTTAGTTTTGCAGGAAAAAAACACGCTTTTTTCACTAGAAATGCTACTAGTGTCTAAAAATATTAACATATTGAAACAATATTTAACTTCTTCTAACAGTTCTTGCTAAGTACCAGTATTGTAAGCAGAATCTTCTTAACCAGAAATGTCAAAGATATATGCCATCTTTCATTAAAAAGATGGTATTTTCCTTTCACATTAAAAAAATAATCCAAATGCTTGCAGATGTTTTGCAATTATATACTAATTCACACATACAAATACTGTAGTGCCCTATGCAATAATGAAGGAATACTATTTAAATATGCTGTGGATACAGAATGTTATCATTTTTCCCTCTTTTGGCAGATCTTTGGAAAAGCTTACAGTGTAAGGAAAAATACCTTGAACTATTTCAAAAAATGAACAATGAAAATCATACTTTGTATCATAACACTAACTTAGATCTGTGATCCAGAAAAACTGCACCTAGAATTCCATCTAATACCCATAATCTGATAGTGGCAGTCCTACCGATATTACTAGCATTTAAGAGAGCCTGAATACCTCCAGACAGACTTAACATTTGCAAGCCTTTATGAGTTCTGGAATTGAAACTCTTTGTGAAAGCACACCTGTTTTTAAAGGAAAAAAAAAGTACTTCACACAAAAGCCTAAGAAGTATATAATTCTAGGTGTTACATATTACAATGGCACTTTTTGTAATTTTTAAGTAAATTACATGGTGCTCATGAAAACTGCTTATATTTCTCATCTTCTTTGGGAACTTTTTGTCATGCATTATCAGAACACACAGGAGAACAACAAAAAAAAAGAGGCTATGACAACTCTAGCCTCTGCTCCACAGCTATACGAAAACCTGCCTGAAAAAGCAGGAGGGAGGAAGTTCACAGAACTTGTTAGAACAATAAATACTGCCTCTTTCCCAAGTACACATTCAATACAAATCAGCTTAAAAAAAATGAAATGTCTCACTCATTCTCCCAGAGACCGACTACTTTCACATCTGTCACTATCAGTAAATCCAGGTGTAAATGTTGTAACATTTACTGTATCACTTCAAAACCTGTTATCTATGTAACAGCCTCCTAACTCAGTTTTCAAAAGTACATCATGAAGAGTTGTAAGAAGTAGTATAGAGACAAAATGTTTTATCAGTGAGTCCTGAAGCTGAAGGATGTTGTCATAAATTCTAAAGTAACTTCCATGAACTAAGGATCTGCTGTTCTTCCTGTCTGGCAACCATAACAAAGCCAACATTAAGACAGTTAAGTGGAAGAACCCAAGACTTACTGTGGTGCCACCCGTCTCCAGTAGCGATCAATTCCATTTTTAAAGTACAGCACAGCTAACCATCTTACATTCACATCCAGGCTATGATTTGTAAAGATATTCTGTTTACAACAACAACAAAAACAGAAAAGAAAAGATTAAGTCAAAAAGTGCTCAAGACACCACATGCAAGACAGAAATTGTATCAACACATGACCCGGTATATGTGGCAATACACACACCTCTCTGGTATGGGTGTACATAAACAAAATGTCTTAATAATCATTTGACAGACAAATGAAACACTGTGTTAAACATAGATTTTTAGAAACTAAAAAAATGTTTGTCACTAGCCCAAATTTTGATTTATTAAAAACCCCCAACATAGAAGGCAAATGTATTGCTAATCTTGTCTGGCAGGGAAGGAAATATAAGGGTAATAATCACTAGAACCAGACAATTATTACACTCTTTAATGTCATAGCTCTCAAAAGTCTGTGGCACGCTTTTATGTATCTGAATATACAAACATAGAGGAGTTATTTTGTACAGTAATGCTGTAAAATTAACCAACCAAGAAAAACTAAAATAAAGGTAGGTTATTGAATCTCAACATCGGTACTCTGAGCAGGTCTCCTCCTGTTTTCCACTGCATCACATGGATCCTTCTCAAGGGAGTGAGACATTATTACACCCCTCTTTAGGGAGCAAGTGTGTGTGAGCTCGGTGGTCTTACAGTGTGCTGCAGAAAGGGTGCACCACTTGTACTCAAAGCTTTTAGAAGTTCAGCATGAAGGGACCTGAAAAATGCAGGGATTCTGGTCAAAAGCATCTGCTACTTTTGGGCGCCATGCCTGAAGACGTATAAATAAACCTTTCAAATAACTCAGCACTGTAGAAACCTGGGATCTTATTTTCACTCTGAATTCAAAATATAACTTTCTCTCAAAATCTATTTCTATTAATAGTAACAGCTTTCTAGAGTTAATGGTAAACCTGAAAAAAAACCCTAACACACTCCAATCAGTAGAAAATAAAGAGACTTATATGCCAACAGTGATATCAATTTCAAAACTAGCAAACTGTAGAAAAATATCAGAAAGGTGGTAGCCCACCAATAGATACAACACAACATGAAAATGATCCCTATATAATATCCCCTTCTTCCTCAAAGCTTATTTAGGAAGACAGACCGAATCTCTAGAAGACGTTACCTTTCCCAAATGCAACTTAAGCATATCAAAATACGAAGAAGTAACTTCAGACACAACTTTTGCATCATAAAAGAACATTTCAAAATAAATGAAACACAGAAAACCCAAACTACTCATACTGAAACTTCCACTGATCTTACAAACAACTATTCCTCTCCTTGCTAAAATATTTATCAGAAGCAAAGCTTCCACAGAGAAAAAATGCCTTAAAACTAGACCGGGCCTAGAAAAAAATGCAAAAAAATACCAAAGTGTCTCCATAAAAACAAGTAGAACTTCTCTATGTACTCTGGACCTTCATATGAACTTCCTAAAGTTGAAGTATTTAATATAACACAGTAATGTTGTTACAGAAATGACAGGAAGGAAGCCAACATACAAACTGATACAACTTCTACAGAGGTTCTTTTTGAAAACTCCCAATTTATCTCTGAATCAAAAGAGATCTGTAATACCTTCAAAAGAGAAACACAGAAAGTAATGATAGCAATTCCACTAGGTATTAAAAATGGTAGGATCAAAGAGGCACATCTCATGCTTCTTTATAATTTTCTCTACTCTGATTGCCCCAGAAGCAAGAGTATCTCACAGGAAGTAATTATATTACTTGCCACATCCCACCAGCTGTCTTACCCATTCTCCATTCACAATTACCTGTGTCCCTGCACCCTTTTCTGCTCCACCAAAAAGGTGCCAACTATTTTCTCTCCCAGACAGCCCACCTGTCAAGATCATGTTAATCAAAGGAGACACTTCTGTTTTGTTTGGAAGACTATGCTATTTCACATTTAAAGAAAGGCTGATGTGGGCCCAACAAGTCCACTTAAATACATAAAAGGAATTATCAGCATCTGATCCTCTTTAATAAGCGTTTAAACCTCTGCATTTTTAGCCCTTATATTTAAAATTAACTCTTGTCTCTTCCAAGTGCTCAATTTGTCTACACCTCCAGGTGTCAGCTCTCACAGCAAACATCTAGAGGGAAAAAAAGTCACCAGGGGTAACTTCTGCTGTTTTCTATCAAGATCATTTACCACCACAGCAACACTACAGCAAAGGCAGTGGGTAAAAGGAAATTTGACAGCTCAGAAGCTGTATCTTCTTCTACTCCTTTCCCTAAATCATCTGGCTTGCCTTCAACTTTCCAAACAAATGAAAGAGAGGGTCTACAGAGAATAGAATATGTCACTCTACAAATCTGAATCTTTCAGTCTATGCACTGAGGACAGATGTTTGTAGAAAAGGCATTTTATTTGTGTTTTTAAAACTATTATAAACATATGCATAGATATTGAGAATAACAGTGCTGTTAACTTTGAAGTGTCTTTACTGAAACAGTCTGGTTTCCTTTTTGACTATGTTGTCAACACTAACTTGTTGTTATCAATGCACCCATTTCACCAACGGTCATAATACGTGTAGAATACTTGTATAAGAAGGCCACTAAAAGAGTTAGCACCACCACCCACCCTTACTGCTAGAGGTTGGATTTCCACCTGCTGAATGCCTAGGAAACGAGCTTACTTTGAGACACAGTGATGACAATGCCTACCACTGTCATATCCTACCAACCATATCCTTCAGCATAAGGATACTAGCGGCTGGAGCATGACAACTCAGGGCTTCCCTCAGCCACAGGTCATGGTTCAACTGTGTTCTAGAAAGCAGTACTCAAAATTATTCAAAGTTTACTTAGTAGCACTTTTCCGCTGTATCTTACCAACAAGACTGAATAAAAACCTGGCTGTGTCTCCCACTGCTTCAGTTGTTCCTCAGCTGGCTTCAACACTGCAGTATCTTGGCTAGTAGCTTGGGTTAAGACTTGCAAAACAACAGTGCTAGCACTATTGAGATCCATGAAAATCTGAAAACATTAAAAAAGGAGAAAAAGACAGCGACTATAGACAG
>VZTN01030745.1:5874-51037 GCA_013400515.1 Erpornis zantholeuca
TCTGTAATGAACTTTTACCATTTTGTACACTGCTCTGTTTCATGGCTTATTAGACCTGTTCTTCACACAGTGTATTTTCATCTGAGACAGGGTATTTGAGATGTCTTTTAAAGCACTGCTCTGCTGTCCTTTTGAAGGAGTATCAGGTTTCAGAAATGTGTGGGAGATCTTGGATGTAATGCAGAGTTTTATTTACTTCTCAAAAACTTTATTGGTTTGTGTTGTAAAGGTGTGCTTGAATTTATGTTGACCTCCAGTACTTTTGGCAAATGTGAGTGCTCTTGGGTGTGAAGGTTGTGGAGACACCTACCCTGGTGAAGAATGATGGAATTTACGCTGCTAAGCAGGTCACTGGGCCTGAGAAAGTCAGACCTGGGGACAGGAGGGAGTTTTAGTGTGCTAATTTCTTTGCTGAAGACAACTCACAGGAAAGGGAATATTTCCTACTTTATATGGTATATGGACTTTACATCAATGCAAACTAAGGAAGGCACCTGCTTGTGACTGTGCAGAAATTGAAATGCTGTCATTTCCTCATGCATGTAACACCCATTTGCACGCACTGGTTTTTGTAGAGAAGGATTTATAAAATGAGCAAATAAAGCAGCAAATTAAAGTGTGTGCATATTGTACTTTGAGTAAGCAGAATGACTTTTTGAAATAGCTGTTTAGATGGTCTGTTTGAATATAAGCTGTGTGTGAGATTAAGAGATGGAGTTGAAGGAGAGTTAAATGTTTAAATTCTGCTAGGTCCTCATATGGCCAGTGAACGTGCCTAAATAAAAGTCTGCTCAGCAGACAGAAATGGCCCCAGTGGGGCTGCCACTGTCTCTTCTCTTGCATAATTAGCATTATTAAAAGTCTCTAGATGTTTATTTAATTTGTTTTTTAGACTTGGAATGACATCAACTGTGTGTATTAGGTGATCAATATAACAGTGATAGGCATGTGCTCCTTTGGGGCTGGTAGGAAAGACTTGTCTTTGCACAAGGGAAAAATACTGTATGAATGCCATTTAATAATTTTCACATGACAGGAAGATATTTATTTAGAGGGTAATTAATATTTTTAAACTACAGTAGGTGATGCTCTTTCTCTAAAAAGTCACCTTTATTTACCTTACATTAAAGAACTGACTTCAAAAGCATCTAAGTTGTTTGCTCTATGTTTAAGAAGCAAAAGAAGATAAGCTCCCTGTGGAACCTTAGAGTTTTTGTGTCTTGGTTTTTTTCTTCTTTTTTAAATGGTGCTCCTATCTGTAATATATCCACTGGAAAGGTATTTTGAAGGGAGTGGAGTATCAAATTTGGATCACAGAAAGACTTGTGAGGTGTGCAGTGTGTTTTATAGGAGAGGAAGTTGGTACTGAGTTTAATGCCTGGTTCATTTTGGAGCAGCTGTATTACAGTAAAGCTAAGTAACTGGAGTCTCAAGGGAGGCATGAGCATTTACTGGTACAAACGGGAAGGAGGTGAATTTCTTTTAAAAATTTGTATGGTCAGAACTACCAAGTATGTAAAATGCTCATATGTCAGGATGAAGTTTTTGAAGAAACAGCATCAGTCCCAAGAAGCAGTTATTTTAAAAGTAAAATAGATTTCACTTAAAAAAACACTAAACCAACCAAGCATTAAAAAAAGATCAAAAAAGATAAAAAACCCAAGCAAAACCAATCAACCAAAAACCACCACCAACAAAAAAACCCCAACAAAAGCTGCAGTTACTAAAAAACCCCTACAGCCAAAACTCTTCTAATTTGATTAGTAACCTGTTTGAGTTGCTTGGAGTCTCTGAAGACTGTGTAGTTACTTCAAAGCAAAACAACAATTCAGCTACAAGGAGTTACCCGTTTAAGGTGTAATAAATGTCTCAAGGTCACTTCTTCAATGCTGATATTTTAAAAAGTGAAATAAAACCCCAACAACCAAACAAAAAAAGCCCTACTCTGTTTTCCTGAATATGCAAAAGCTGTGTGTCAGTATTGAAAGCTTTGTCTTTGTTTTCAGAGTTTGTGGCAAATGCTTATCTGAACAGCATGTGGATGTATCTTTACAGTTTTACATGCAGAAGGAATGATTCTCTAGTAGAAGACCACAAAAGCTGCCATTATTAGAAGCCTTGCTTACACTTCAGTGCTCTGGCACTTAATCTAGCTCCCAGCATCCAGTCATGCAGAAGAAACTAAACCAGAGTGCTCTAATTCTCAAACTTGGTTGAGCTGTCTCACATTTCTTCCAGTATGCATTTCCTTTGTAGCCTGAGCCAAAATCTTGATTAGAGAGGTGATTTTCATCCCCCCTTTTTCACTTAGCCCATTCTCTTTTAATAAATTGCTAGGTTCAAATTCTGTGCAATTGAGGGATTCAGATTTCAAATAATTTATTGTTGAGGACTTGTCTTCCATTAGACACAGCGGCAGTTTGGCCTTTTGTTTCCTAAAGTATTTCAGTTAACTTGCAATTGTCCTTTCTTTGTATGGCATAGGATCTGATTTTGAGTGACACTGACTTGATAGACTAGAGGTGCTGAGCATCTTGCATAGCAGGGTCTTCAAACAGTTCTTGTTTGATACCCCTTATGAGACCAGAGCTATCTGCCAGACCTTGATTTGTTTTGGTTCTTCTTGACATATTGCTAGCATATTACAGCTTTTACTGGTGTCAGGGTACATATCATGCTTTATCATTGCTTCAAGGTTCTGCAGTGTTTATGGCAGCCACTTGAGTGTCTGCAGAAGATACACATGCTTGCTTTCCTAATCTTGAGCTTAGCAGGACACCTAGTTTTGGAGGTTTTGAGTCCTCTGCCAAACCTTCTGTAAGAGAGACACACTCAGATGAGGGAATTGAGTTGGCATGAGAGAGTAAAAAGCAGTTGTTCTTATAACACAGTGAACTGTTGTGCTCTTCTAGCACAGGCTTTGCAGTCAGGCTTGTACTGTCACCCATTTATAAGGACAGCTCATTTAAAGCTTCTTTTCAGTATTTAAAGAGGAATAAGTAGAAAGTAGTATAAGTAGAAATACACTTATAGCCAAGTAGATATAGTTATTACCAATAAGTCTTGAGACTCTAAAGTAATAATATTAAATACCAAATACATTAAAAAAACTCCAACAACAAAAAACCCCCAAACCCACAAGCCACTTTGATCTTACTGATACTCATGCAAGTCTCTTCCTTCAGGTTGCATTAATCTTAATTCCCCTAAGTGTTTTGTAAGTTAAGAAAGTTAATAGTGAAGAGTGATTTATTTTTAGTTGGTTAAATGCCACTGAATGGTGCTTAAAACAAAAGCAAGTTCCTCATTAGCTTTTTTTTTTTTTCTGTAATAGGTAGCATATAATTCCCAGCTTAAAACTTCAGCAGTAACTCAAGTAAAATACTTCAGCTGCTTCTGCCAGCTATGTTTAATATGCAAAGGAGGTGACAAACAGGTTGGCCTTTAGCACATTTGTTTTAAATAAGCTTTTCTGTGTGATGCTTCTGAATCAGTGAGTCTGGGATTTTAAAGCAGCTGTCTGACCAGTGTGCCAAAGGAGGTTATCAGGTCAACACTAGATTTAAGTCATTATAGTTGTGGGGGTTTTCTGTTCTGTGTGTAGAGTTTTTGTTTGTTTTTGTTCTGTGTGGGGTGTTTGTTTGTGTGTTTGTTTTTAATATATAGTGTTGCAGTTTGAGTGATTTGTGTAGCTGGTAAAGGGGTGCTGAAAGATATATCTGCCTAAGCAGAGAAGAGGTTGGGAAATACTCAGTGCTTGTGTTTTTCATCCCTAAAACAAAGTAATATTAAAAATAAAATCTCACACACACAAACTCCTCTCCCCTCCACCCACCCCCCCTCCATAAATTTCTATCAAAGACTAGCTTTCTGAGCTGTAGGTTTCATTGCATTTGTGTGTGTAGTTTTTGGAGTGGTGGTTGGTTTTTTGTTCTTTTCTTAAGAAAGAGTAAATGCACTCTGCAGGTATATGCTGTGACCTTGTAGTTGTTTCCTTGTTTATCCTCTTTGTCTGGTGCCTGTGATGGAGATGCCACAGTGATCTTTTGTTGGGGTGTGTGCAGCCATTCTTCTTTTCACTGGGGAGATAAGGAATGGGTCCTGCCTAACATGGTACCAAAAAATTGTGAATGGGACAAGTGTACAAGTCTGGGCATACATACCTGGAACTCCTTCCTCACCATGCAGATTTCTTGTACTATCAAGTTAGTTTAAGAGTTACAGTGAAAGGTGCTTGAATGTAAAGAAAGAGAGGTTAAACTGCAAAAATGTACTGCTTGCTATTTCATACCAGTCAGTTCACTTATGTTTTTGTGGTGTTTCATGTAACACTTGTTTAATATTTCAAACATCTGTTTGATTCTGCAGCAACAAAAATTACATATGAGTACATAGGATGGATTTTTTAAAGTATTTTTATGCACTATGGTAATGTTGTTTTAATTGTTTTCTTACTCCACTTTCAACTAGGACTAAGGGTTTTGGGTTTTTTTTAAGTCCTTCTTCTCCTTTCCTACTTTCTAAGCCGTCAGATTAAAAGTTTAACTTGCCCCAAATGAAAGATTTCAGGCCACTTGTAAGAAAAGAAGTAGTTTCACAAAATGAGAAAAAGTGGTATGGGTGTGAGACTTATATGAGATAGGTTAAGAACATGAAATAAATTAAATGGAACAGCTGTCAGAGAGAAAGACTGTGAAGGCCCTGACCCCAGAATACCTGCACTCTAGATGTTGATAGATTTACCTTGGAGAAGGGGAAAGTCTGAAATATGATCCCATTTGCTGGATTTGTGGCAGCTATGGCACCAACAACTTGGAAATCTTTGATTTATTGCCAGGTAGATCTGCCGGTGTTGATGGTGACTTTGACTCCTTAAAGCATGAATCTATATAACCTGAAATGTGTGGCTTCCTGAATGCCCAACCCTTGCAGCACAAGCCTTCTGTCAGATGAGTGCCAGATTCTAAGGACTGGTTTTCTCTCTGTTGGGTGTGTTGTGACTGTGGTGGGCACAAAGCCTTTCCAGGTGGGCTCATGTGGGTAGGGCATGAGACCTCAGGCAGTAAGGACTGTGCCTGGAAGCAGAGACCCCTGGTGAGGTACAGGGAGCTCAGTTTGTGTTCCTTTGGAGTGCTGACACCCACCTGCATGGGGAGACCGCAGCTTTTCAATCTTGCAATACAAAAGGAAGCTCCCATTGAATAGACTTTCCTCTCCCAAGTACGATGGTTGAGAACTGCAGCTGTGGGCAGCTGTTTCAACAAGGCAGCCCCTCCCCACATACAATCATGAGCCTCCGAGTTTATTTATCTCAGAGTAATATGTCCTGTTGGTATTTAGCTGGCTGGCATAAGGCATGTCATTTAATTACTCCGTGTGTATGTGAAGAAGCATTCAAGTGTCATGATGGAAGTGCAGTGCTTTTTGCTTGGTGTTCCAAGAAGTCTCCTAGAAGGGTAGCCTGGTCTCCTTTTGCTAGTCTTAAATTAGCAAAGGATTTTAAAGGATTTTTAAATTTTTGTATGCTTTGATGCAAATCTTAAGGCCTTAGGAAAGCTGTGTGTTCATAAAAAGGATGAATTTGGCTCTTAATACTAACTGAGATCAGCTCACTGTACTTATTGGGGGGGGAGAGAGGTTTTTGCCCTGTTAGTCAGTTTAAGCACTCCCAGTTTGTTTAATCATCATTCTTCCTGTGTGATACAGGCCCCTTTGAGTTCCACATATTTGGCACACACTGCTGCTGTATCAGAGAAATTATGAATGGAGTGAACTGGTTTCCTGGCACTTGGGAAACCACTGAAGTTTGTGCTTAACAGAACTGAGTAATGTAATACAATATTAAATATACAGCGGCCTAAAATAATTTCTGTTTGCAGAGTGGGGACAAGCCTTTTTTGTTTATTTTTTAGCATATCTATTAAACAACTATTAAAAGGGAAAAATAATATTTTGTTTTAAATTGTCCTTCCAAGGAACCAGCTAGAAGAGGGTAGAGTTTAACTACTACCTCTCACCTTTTTAATGACAAGTCATTAATTTTTCTTTGATATTCAGAGCAAGTCTGTTCCAGTTCCCAAGACATATGCTGTATGCCCTTGAGGAGTAAAGCAATTAAGAATTACAAGGAGTATTATGCATTGCAGAAATAAGCAACCTGCTGAAATAGTAACCTGCCATGTGCTCCTAAGACTCTCTGTATGAATCAGGGCATTAAAGTGGTGACTGATACATGAAGAGTATGTCATCTTTGAGATTAACAAGACAGCTGCACTTGAGAGGAGGAACACATTTATTTTCATATTCTGTAACACTGACCTTTCTTCATGCAAGAAGATTCAGGCTTGAGTAACTGCTTAAACTGCTGCCTCAGTCCTTGGGATAATATTGCTCTTCTGCTGAGATGAAGCAGGGTACAGGTTTAGCTTACCTGTATATTATGTATACCTTAATGGACATACTTCATTACACTGTAGCTCTAATACCACAAACTCTCATTTCCTTACTGTATTAACTGCCTGGGATTCTTTCTGAGACTTCCTCCTTTGCAAAAATAGGCCATTTAAACTAGTCTTGCTTTCTTGGGTAACTACCCTCTAATAATTTCTCTAGCTTTCTCTCAGTTGGATAAGTAACCTTGGTTCTTATGATGTTTTAATACCCTGTGGTATAGCAATGCCTCCTGGTGTGGAGTAGTGTTTCATTCTTGGACACTGGGCTTTATGCAGACTGGTTTGGGAAGAGCTTGGGAATGCAATAATTCACTTTGAAGAACTGCTGTGGATCTGTGTTTCATGTCTGTCTGGACTCAGGAATTCAAACAGTCTTCTGTATTAATCACTGGACTGCTGTCTTCCTCAATTATATACGTGAAGGGCAGAACTCTTGACGAGGCAGATGTACTGGAAACACATCAAAGTTTATTAAAACACACATCAACATTCCATTAAAAAATTGCCTAGCGAAAAAAGTTAGTGTTAATTAAAGAATCTCTGAGTATTAAGAGTTCAGAATTTAAAGTTCATGTTGCTTAACTGCCAAATCTTACAGAAATAAATTCTGAGGGGTCCAAAGAGCAAGAGCTTACACATCTATAGATATTTTTAATCCATAAGGAAGAGTGGTGTGTTACAAAGCAGTGGAAACCACTTTGTGTTGTGTGCATTCATAAAGAGGTGCTCATTAAAAATGCATTTTTGGTCACCACCTGTTATTTGTTTAATTTGGTGCTTTACTGCAGCCGTGTGTTATTTTTGTCATCCGTCTTTTCCAAAGCACATTATTCATCACTTTGAACCATATGGCCAGAAATATATTCTGAACATCTGATTTCTGTACTGGCCATTCCCTGAGGAAAAACCCTCATGTCCCTGTTATGGCCAACCAGCAGAGCCTTTCATGTCATCTTTTCATGAACATTTCTTACCCACTGCATACCAAAGATGCAATTAGGAGATTCACATCTGTGATGCTACAAGGCAGCAAGGGACTTGCACTTGATTAGGCAGAAAAGGCCGCTCTGCTCAAATTCATAAATAAAAAGCAAGTATTATGGGAACAGGGGAGAGCTTTCTGCAGGTCCCGTGTCCTCCACATACCTCGCTGTTTCCCCATGGCTTTGCCATGGCAGTAGGCACTCATGTGTGTGTGGAGTGAGGTGTGTGATGACCTGGCTGCTATGGTAGCCTTTGCTCTTTCCTTGCCTGAGGTGATAACCAAGAGTCTCCCCTGGCAAAGTTTCACAGAAACTTATAAAAGTTTGGTTCCTCTGGATTAGTCTCATAAAAATCAGTATGAAAGATGCCTGTGGAGTTGTTATAATGGTTTTTCTTGTCTACTCCAAATCTTCTGTAATGTACGAGCATAACTGGGGATAAAGAACCCTATTAAATGTGCCACAGCCCTGCCTTTCAGCACTCTGGCTTTATTGACTGTGCATATCTCCTCTGTTTGGAGATAAGATGTTGGCATGGTCCTGTCTCCCACTTACCTTTTGTGATAGCAGTGTCTCCAGTAATGCTTGCATGAGTTGTGCACTCTGAACAGAGGCTGTGTACAATGTGCTACTGTGAATTTTCCCTTTAATGGATGGCAGGGGAATGAATAGATGGCAAAGTGTCCTTTTCTTTCAGTCTGGTGTGAAGTCTTGTATTTAACATGAGTGGTGGGCAGGTTTCATTGTTATTCTTCTGGCCTGTGCACATATGAACCTGGTGTAATCAGCAGTCTGCTCACAGGAGGCCCTGAGTTTGAAACAGCAGGAGTTTTGCAGCTTGGAGCTGAATGGTGTTGGCAGAGCTGTTTGAAGAAGTTTGCTTAGTTCCTGCCTGCATTGTGCTGAGCCAGTTTCAAAGGGGCTGTTGCCTCTACCTCGTGAGAATGACTTCTAGTCAAAATTCACAGGGAATCATGTATCTACTAGTCTGAAATGCAGCAAATAGTCTTCTTATTTTCAGTTTCAGTTGTGCCTGTTTCTGTATTGCTGCTTAAAAAGTAATGTCAGCGACTACAAATTTAGTCTGGAGAAAATTCTGGTCTTTACTACTGTATATTCATGTCTGACTTAGCAGATCTTCTTCGTATTTTCACTATCAAAAGAAATTGCTTCGTTTGGAGGTTCAAACTAAAATGCTTGATTTTGGCACCCCGTATTTACTGTGTATCTTAATATTGTGGAAATACAAACTTTGCCTTGTGCTGAAATTTAGAGGAGCAGTGGATTTGGGTACTGCTACTGAGATGCCAGAGTACCTAGACTTGTGCTAAGGTACTGTGTTATAATTGCTGGATTTTCTCTGATTATTTCCTCCAGGTAGTAAGCATCTATTTCTCCCTTTATAATTTGTGGGAGCTGCATGTTTGCTGAGCACTGTGAAGGAAGACCATTAGTTTGGATGCCCAGCTTCAAAATGCAGACTATTACTGTAGGTTTGAGGAGCACATTTTGTTTTACTGTAACATTCTTTTGGTGAGTGACTGTGCCAGTTCCCATAGAGCTCCAGTTTCTGATCTGCCATTCATCACTGAACTAATTCATGATACTGTGAGACAAACAGGTTTGTCAGAGTAATTTGATGCCTACCCCAAAGTATGTTTAAACAATGATGAAGAGCCATTTTAATAAGTTACTTGAAAAGCTGCCACTAAACCAGTCCTTACTCCAGCATTTAACATCATTGTCATTCCCAAGTTTGCTGTGGAGCTTGCATGGCTCCTTTTCATGTTTTACAGTGGAACTCCTTGCCAAGGTTTTGTGCTTTACTGAGGTGAAGGGTGTAAACAGTGTCTGCAGATAAAATATGCTTGTGCTAGATTTCTCTGATTGTAGTGTCCTTTAAAATTTCATTGGGGACTGCTTCTATGAATCAGACTTCTTCCAGATCACCAAGGAGGTTCAGCATGCTTTGAGTGCTGCTAGGCTTAGATCTGGTGCTCAGTAGATGCAACAACAGTATAAACTTTTGGACAACCTGTATTTTCTGGAATACTAATAATTTTTATTTCTTCAGAGCAATGCAGCCCAGATGTGCTGGATGGCAGGTGTTGCTGTTCTCTGCAGCCTGAGGCTTAAATTTCTTTTGCCTTGAGCAATTTTTCTGGGGGTTTACCCTCCCCTCTCCTGCTTCCAGCTCATCATGGTTGCGCTGCTGTTGCTTTGTGATCTGGTTGATAGGGAGCTCAAAGTCACCTGATACTTCATATAGGGTTTCCCTCCATTATGTTGCTTAAATAATAAACCTAAGCTCTGCTGATGGAGGTAAGGGATATGAGCCATGTGTGAGGCAGCTTGGAAATTGCTGAGGACCATACATGCCTGCCACCTTCGTGTACCCTTCAGGGACACTGAAAATTAAGTAGTATGGTTGAAAAAATGACATCAGTAATAAAAAACGGTTGGTAGTATGCATAGTTCTGCTTTTTCTACCTGTATCCAAGACAGCTTCTTGTGTTTGGGGGCTCTTGCTGACTGAATCGTTTCTGACAATTTTTTAAGATTTTCCTCAGTAAATACAAGGTCTTGAAAGTTGCTTTTTCCTTCGGCTGTAAATGAGGCTTTTGTCTGAGCATATGATAGATGACGTCCGCTTTCAGGAAAACACTAAACATCACAGCTTAGAAGGAAACTGTATTTTGTTGACATGAAAAAAATGTAGTGGTCAGAAGCCTTAAAACTGGCTTAGCACTGTTAGAAGCTAATCCATCCCAAATGTTAGTAATAACATAGTGACACAGCTTCTGTCTGTTTCTCTCACAGATAGCATAAAGAAAGGATTTTCTAGGATGCAACAGTATCCTTCACATCTTTTTCTCTTATCATGGGTATTTCCAGGGTGTTGTATACATTGAGTGTGCTGTGACTACTGGTCAGTACTGATGAAGAAAAGTATAAAATGTGGAGAAAAGTCTTCTCTTAAAACATAATAATTACTTAACTGAGTTTTCTGCATCAGAAGCTCACCATTGCTGCTTGCCTGTGTGGAAGCCGTCTGCTAGGGCTGTCAACCGAGCTCTGTTGGTATGAGGCTGGTGGGAGAGCAAGAAGGGTAAAGCTCTGCTGAGTTAATTAATGTTAACAGTTATGAGTTATCTGCAAGATTTGCAGTAGATTACACAGCTTGTATTAAGCAGAGTTAATCAGTCCTTTCAGATATTTAAAGGAGAACTGTTAAGAAATGGCAAGCCTGAAAGTTCTTGAGAGAGTGTTTGCATGTGCAAGTATGCATATGTGTGTGAATGCATAGCCTGGATTACCATTGATAGGTAAATTTTGCCTAGCAGCTACCACACAGGGATATTGGCTATTTCCTGTTTTGTGTATAGGCGAAATTGTGGCAGCTGTTAGAAGGGACTTTTTGCTTTCATCTATTTCTGGTCATAACTCTTTTTGTGAAATATTTCCCCTGCTGTGCAGTAAGGAGATCTTTGTTCTCCTGTGATATTAACTGCTATTCAAATTGTGGACTCGGTGTGGCTTCATGGCTTTTCAATGTTAATTTTTAATGGTTTTCTCTTGCATGTCTGTGAAATAGAATGGGGAAAGTGCCTGGGGTTTGTAAGTGTGTAGAGGGTGAGTTCGTCATAAAGAAGAATTTGGTGATTGCAGATCACCACACAGCACCTTGTATTATGATTTTTCATATTTGTTCAAAATGCTCGTGTGTTCTTTTTTTTAAGCAAGTGTTATAGCAGCTATTTTTGGTGTAAATTCTCAGACTCAAAGTAAGTTGTATAACTGACCTGACCTTGAAAGACTAACCTTAAATTTTAACAAGTATATGTTGTATCACAGTTCTTCTTTCATCACTTTAGCAGTCTTTTCAGTGTTGTGTGTTTAAGAAGCCACCTTGTTGCTGTGTGGTGTGGTGTAAGACTCTTGATGCTCTTGCTGCTGAGTCATGGGGACTCTAAATGTGTGAATGTGGGGCACAGTCTTCCTTATAGCAAATCAGATGGGGTTTGCAGAAGGATTTTGGTTGTTACAGGTTTGAGCAGTTACAATGATCGCATAATAATAGGGAGGAGAAATAGCAGAAACGCATATACGCAGAACTCAGTATGCATAGACGTATATAGATACATCATATATGTATCCATATCTTCTTAGAGGACAGTATTTCTGTTACTATGGGATGTCCGGAAGGCAGGGGCAGCAAGTGAACTTCCGTGAGATGGGAATGGCACAAGAGAAGGCAAGTCCCCCCAGTGTCCTGGGCTGGAGTATGTCCTGGGGATGTCCCAGGTCCCCTCCTGGACCTGCTTGCTTTGGGTGGGTGCTGAGCACTAAGCATCCTGAAGCACCATCTCCTTTTGTCCTGGTAGCTCCAAGCTGGTGCTTTACAAAGGGATCAGATGCCAGTGAGAGGTCTCTGTGGGGTGGGACTGAGGAGGAGGCTCCTCTGTCTCCTCCCCGGTGGCAACAAGTTGGGCAAATGAGGGAAGCTGTCCTTGACAGCTTGACCTGGTAATTGCCTGTGGGTTTCACCTGACCTGGCTTTGCTGAGGTGCAAATTAACTAGCAGTAAACTCTGTGAATAGCCAAGTGTCAGCTGCAAATAACCATGTCTTCTCTCTGTGGGTATCTGTGCCCCCTCTGAGGGGTAACTCTCCAGATGGAAAGTTTGTTTGCCTTTGAAAACAAACGAGGATAGAAAATCCAGAAAGGGAACGATGAGAGCCCAGAGGCTATTTTGAGGACATGGCTTCCTTTTCCTGCCCTCTCATTTTATTCACTGCTAGATTCTGTGGTCATCTTTCTACTACTTTTTTTGTTCTATTGTAACTGCAGCTCAATGCTAATGGTAAAACTGATGATTGTCACAGTAAATGCTGCAAGTGTTTTTCTTCCCAAGGGTGCTTGGGTTACCTTGAGAAAGTCATGTGAAATTTACTGCAGCTTCTCCACCTGTACAGTGCAAGAAGTGTTGATGGTCTTGAAAATTCCCTGTGTGTTCCCTGCCTGGGGCAATGTGCTAGCTCTAAAGAGAAACACCACCGTACATTTGTGCATTGGAAAACCATCTGATCTGACCTGAAGCTTCTCCCTTTACTCACCTTAAGAAAAAATTGGAGACTTGCTTCAGTGGCAAAGCACCTGGCTAGGGATGTATGGGTGTTTGTTGAAGTTGCTAATATTGGGTAAATCAGATGATAGCGATAATGCAGTGATACATTGAAGTAATGATTTTGGATATAAATTCTGCTTCAGAATAGTTGGAAAGCTCATAACATTAACCTGCAATGATGCGCATTAGGAGTTTTTAGGAGTCTGTGAGAGGGGCATGCCTGAACTGCAAGGACTCTGCTTTACTGATATTTGAGTTTTTGGTGCCCCTGATAACTGGTTGGCAATGGGAGTTTGCCTGCAAGAGAGCATCAGGTGGTTGTAGCACCTAGCATAATCAAATTATTAGCAAATACAGACTCCTTTAGTTTTATTTTAACCTTTAGTTTTTATTTTAACAGACCTCACCAGTAAAACCTGTTTCCTCTACTTCCCCAATCACCTCATGTGTCCCATAGCATCATACTGTTGGGTCAGGTATCCTTGTAGGGTGGCACAGCTTGTTCCCTGTACCCTCTTCCCTTCAGACCAGCTAAAAACTTCCCTCTTCTGTAAATCTAATGTGGATTTTTACATGGTTATCTGCAAATGCCTCAACGACCTCTCTTGCCCAGGCTACATTCTCTGTTGCAGTTAGTTAGCTTATTAAGCTGATGGCATAGTGACTGTGTGCATGCTTCCTGAAACATTAATTTGCTGTCCAGTACTATGTTGCCTGTAAGCTGCCCAAGCACAGGTTTTAAGCTTGCTGGAAACTCATGGTTAAAAAATCTTTAAAATTAGCTTTTTGGAAATGAGTTGGTTTAAATTAAACTTAATTGGTTGGTTTTTTTTCTTCACATTTATAAACATGCTAGGGGGAGAAAGCAGGATGAGTACTGACAGAGTGGTTGACAGGTATTCAAGCACTGTCACAACCCTTTTCTTCTCTGGGAGAAAAAAATTATCCTGGAAATACTGTTTCTCCTGGGTTAGAGACAAAGATTTTCATGCGTTTCAAATGAGCAATGCTATCCCGTAAAATTCCTGTTGGTCATCACTGCTTGAATACTGTCCAAGTGTTTACAGTTTCTCGGTGTCATTTTCCATGTTTCTCCGGTGCTACCCATTTGGGTTTCTCAAAATGTTTTACCAGTGTAATGTGAATTAAATCTTGTTTGTTCAGGGAGTATTATTCTGGAAAGACCAAGCACATTTATTTTTGTTTCTGAGCCTTTAATTACCTTATATTTGAGCAGCTCTGAGGATGTTTGGAAGGCAAGGCATGGCATCTTTTGGTAATGAGAACTAGTTTTTTCTGTGAGCTGATCCCATGGCAGTCAAGATGGCTGAGACAGTAGGATGTTACTCAGCATTAGTAAGAGTGGCTGGGTAAAGCAGCTTGTTTCTTTTGGGGACTGAGGTAGATCAAAACTTTTTCATGAGTTCCCGCTTCAAAGCGGACATTAGAGTATCAGATTGGTAACAGTCAACTTGGATGTTTGTTTTACTTCTATTACCCTTAGTCACTGATGAAATTTGACTTATACATTCACATTAAAGTTGTTTGCATCTGTTAGGCCTTCTGTTTGCTACTAAAATATTTTTCATAATACTAGGAATCATGAGATTATCCCATTTTTGTCCCCTCCCTGCTTTATTCATTTTTTCTTACTTGAACTTCAGCTTTGACTTGGGTTTTCCATATTTACACTGTAGAAACCTCAAAATTATTCCTGTCACACATGCCTCTGTACCCTCACAGGATTAACAGGGTTTTTTTAGAGTTTTCCCTAAGAAAACACATTCTTTTTCAAGCAACATTTGTACTAAAAATTACTTGATACTGTCAAAAATGCAAAAAGTATACATTCGTGCTACCTAGCTCCTGCTTAGTATTCATCTTTGGGAAAGTAGTATTGCTATAATGTGTAACTGGTATCGTACATCTTCCCATCTTTAACTCCTTTTTTCCTCTACTTTTGGCTGCTGCTTTTTCAGGAATTGTGTCATGATTGTCACTCCAATGTTTGCCTGCTGCTTTAGAGTCTTGGCTTTTCAAAGCTGGACCTCTGTTACAGTGTTGAAGTTGTAATGCAGATGTTTAGTTCTGAACGTCTAAGTAAGGCTCACAATTTACCATGTACTTGCCTTGAATTAATTAATTTTGGTTTTCTTCATGGCACTATAGAAATTCAGTGTATTTTATGTAAACTGATATCATGTGCCCAGTTATGTGTTTACTGTGTAAGTTTCATATGAACACATAAACCCCCCAAGTTTTAGCAATGCTTGTAATAAGAGAAATGGTAGAAAACATATCTTGCACATAATCTTCCTTGGAGAAGCTTTTGTTGTGTTGATGTTTGTTTCTTGATAACAAGCTATATTTTAGTATTATAATTTTTTTCACTCCAGTGATCAAGAGCAGTGGAGCAGAGTTTGTAGCTCAGAGCTCTGCCTGGCTAGTGTGTTTTGGTATCAGTCTTCAGTGTTAAGTTTAAATATAGTTGCTCAGTGTAGAATTTGATGTGAAAATTTTTGATTATCCCAGTAAAATATGCCCAATGCATGGGGAAAAACTGACTTCCTTTTAAAACAAGGGAGGGTTCTTGGTGCTGAGTTTCAGAGAATTCAGTTGTGCTTTATGTCTGTTCTGATGGCCTGTGGTGTTTTTTTACTGTTTGTTAAGGTGAATGGTTACAGTCCTTAGAGACCACAGTAGATTAGCTGGAAGTGTGTTCAACAGATGGATTGCATTTTAGCTGGTTAGATTTGTAATGTCAAGTGACAAGCCTTTAACACAGCACATTTCATATCCCCTGTTACTGCATAAACCACCGCAGGACAAATCCAAGATGAAATAAAATAGAAGTCAAGAGTAATTTGTCAGGACACTACTACAAACATGTGTAGTCACTTGAACATGATTTGAAAAGAGAAGTTGAGGTTAAATCAATAGGCTTTTTATTTGTAGCAAAAGTAGGTAAATTAGTCAAAGGTGCTGCTGGCAATCAAAGCAGGAAAACACAGTGCTCCACAATTGGATTTTCTCTTCTCTGGGTCAAATCAATATTGCCACTAGGCTATACCCATAGCTGTATGTTCTATTAACATAAGTGATTCATCCTGGAGTTAATGAAACTAGGATAAGAAAATCTGCTGCTATACATTTCATTGTTCAGAAGTAAATGTACACTTTTGTACTTAGTTTGATTAAAAAATAGAAGTCCTATGCAACTGATGTGTGTCAGCTCCTCCACTGGACTAGAAGTAAAACTAATTGTCCTAAATGCTTTTTACACATATAAAAGTATCTTTATTTAAATACACTTATTTTTTTTTATTTATCTTTTGTTATGCGAACAATTTCATCTTAAAGCAAAATATATTTATCAGGACTTGTTTTGCTTCCCATGCCCTCTGATATCTGGAGTGATTTAGTTCTCTCCAGCTTGGATGAGTTGATTTTAGTTCATAAAACAGCAAGAGTGTGCACAATGGATCATGTTATAACCACAGAATCTCATTTTCATTTCCTTCCTCTGTTGCTTGTTGCTATTCTTTCCATTGGCCTACCAACACCTTGGGGATATATTACAAGCTCTTTGTTCCAGGGATGCCTTACTGTTTGTACAGCTCCAGTGCATGAGGTTTGCTCCTGGGTGGCACCTCTGCACTACTCTAATACAAATAACAAAACCTGAGCCATAACAATGAAGATGGTTATGCCTGGGTCCTTCTCGGTTTTTTGGGGTGTTTTATATGATAGATTATAATATACCATCCAAATCTCATATGTGTAATTTTTAAAATTCTGATCTTACATGGTGTATTTCTATTCTGAGTATATTTTTGTCGTTTAGTGGGTTATCTGCACCCTGCACAGGCTGAGCACAGTTAAGACTAGGTATGATTCCTTCACATCCCCTCCCACCGAGATTCCAGTCTATGGTTGTCAGAATTGATTATTTTCAGTGGATGAGGCAACAGTTATTTTAGTGACTTTTGGGTTTCCACTTGAAGGGTCTTTAGAAATGTGCTTTGTAATTTGCTGGTTTTCAGTAGAAAGAAAAAATCCCTTCAAAGACAGTTAATCCTCTAGTCCGTCACATAACGAGTACAATTGTTGCAGAGATGAGCAAAGTTCTGAATGAAATTTTGTCATGTATATAATGTGTTGACAGGGAAACAGTGAGCACTGAGTCACATATGTGGTGTCATCAGGTGTGCTTGCATGGTAAGATGTACATGGAAAACATGTCAATAAAACATTTGTTTCACTTCCTTTTCTGTGCAACAACTTGTTTCATCTTGTCTAGTCTTTTGTGAGACCCTGCCATACAGTTCACAGAATCTTGCCATGATTTCTCTGACACCACTGATAACTCCTCAGATAATTACAGCAACCCTCCAACTTTTATGGAGTTTATATCTATTGGAAGACAAACATATTTTTCATCTAAAATATAACCTCTTTGTAGGCTGCAAAATAGTTTTTCATTATTGTTTTAATACAGAACTGGAAACTTTGAAAAAAACATGCTTAAAAAAACTCAGCCCTTGTGTCTCAATGTACTGTTTAAAGTGTGTTTTATTTTAAAGGTTGTTCATTAGCATGTTTGCTCTTCCTTAGAATTCTGGTTCCAGAAAAGATTGCATTTGATTGTCCCTTGGACTTGGAGTGCACCTTGCCTGGGAAATGCAGTTCCTGGCCTTTCTTTGTGGTACTATCCAAAAGGGCCTTAAATTGTGTTGGGGCAAAGCTGCCACCCCATCCTGCTTGCTAGGAGGCTTTGGGCTGGTGCATATGGCCAGACTCCTGCTGAGAATTTCTCTAAGCATTCAGTGTTTCACCAAATGTTTCCCACTCCAGGGATGTTTGTGAGATCAGATCCACGCTGAGGTTATCGGAGTAAGGGGTTGACTGTGCTGCACGGTTAAGACTCTCCTGAGCTTTCCTGCTCTGTTGGCCTGAGTGCAGCTAAAATGTAAGCCGAATTCCCTGACTAGGTACTGTTTGCTTTTGCTGGGATAAATAAAGCTGATGATGGTTTTTCCTCGTGGGCATTTTAAGTAGGAAAGCACCATTTGGCTTCCAGTCAGCTGGGCAATTAGCATTTTATAGCCAAGCAATATACTTAAATGGAATTGCTTGGCTTGAGCATTGAATTACAATGACTGGTAGACTGCCTCTCTTCTTACATAATTTATTTAGTACTTGCTTCTTGTTTAGGATTCAGGCCGAGGTTAATTTAATTCTGCATGAGAAGCTAGTAGTTACTCTACATTAATGCTGTGCTGTCTGGTAGTGTAGGGGAAAGCTTTTGTGTAAAGCTTGTATTTGCCTGGTCTCTCGGCCATGGAAAGGACCATTTTACCTACTTCTTTCCTAGCAATTTGTTCTTTGCAAGAGCTGTTGGCACATTTAAATTGGCACTAAAAAAGTGCATCTAAGAATAATACCTTAAGACCATGTTGTTGCACATGTATTTTTAAGAAGCAATTATATACTGAAATATAGTATGGACCAAGGAGACTTTGTTCCTACAAAATTACAAGAGGTGTGCTTACCCTTGCACTGTTACAGGTAAATACAGTGTTAATATGATAACATATTATCTTGGGAGGGAAAGCTTCCACTGCATCTCTTCTGAGGATCTAAGGCAAAGAGCAAACATCCGGTGTTGTGTGATTTTGGAGGGATAAAAAGAGGATGTAAAATATCCTCAGCACTCCAGGAATGATTAGAAACTTTCAGATGGAGGGAATGAATGTGTTTGTTCATGCATTTAGTAAGCCTAAATGCTTAATTTGGTGCTTAGAATTTTATCTTTAATCTTGTATGTGTCTTGATTTTTCCTAAGGCCCTTGACTGTTAGAATCAATGTGGGGGAATTTTGGCTTTATTTTGTCTTAAGCTTCTTTTTTAAAAAGTGATTTCAAAGAGCTTGCAAATGTCAAGCAAGTTCACAGCAGGGGCTTAGATACCAGAAGGCTGCTGATAAGAACACAGCATTTATATTTATGTTTAACCTTATGATTTCTGGGTAACTCACTGGTGTTTCCTGGTGTACCAGTCCTGGAGTGCCTAGGTGCTTTCAGTAAGATTTACCTCTGGCTTAGGCAGTATCCTTCTTGTTACTGGGGTGTCACAGTTGTCCCAGCCAGCTTCAGGCTCCATGTCTGTGTGGGCAAGCACCCAGTGTGACCTTTACTTGAAAAGCCCTCGATGTTAATACAGGGTCATGTAACTGCTTGCTCAAACCTTTGTGGTCTTTATGTACTGAGTTAGGCTGTCTGGGTCAAGGAGTGTAAGACTTGGCTGCTGATCCTTATATTTTGTGATCATGGTGTTGATGTACTATCTAGAAGCACCCGTTCTTGCAACCATCGCTGTGGTCCACAGATGCTGTCAAAGGACTGTGGACAAATCTCTTCAAGTTGCAAATACCCTGATCTTTGGGCATTTCAGAAACCTACAGACACTGCACTGATATCTGACAGGGATTTGTTTTGATTCCTTAAATAGCACTTCTCATACCAACTTGCTTTTTCATGGAAATCTCATTAGCAACAAAAAAAATAAATAAAAAAGACAAACCATATTCTGAGGGAGGTGATTGCTGACTTGCAGTAGCTGGCTTCTGAGTTGGTTAATGGTCTAGCTGTAAATCTGGCAATTTAGATCCTAATGGTTCTAATAATCTTGGGAAGTTGTTACCATGTGTTGTTGTAACCTTTACTGTTTTAACCAAGCTTTAGTTGTGCTGTAAAAATGATTAAAAGGCTTCTCACAGGAGGAATTAGGCTTTTTGCTTGTGCAGTTGCTCTCCAGGGTACTCTCGATTGCTGTGGGCTATTTAAAATGTTTGAAAACCCTGTTTCTCTCTCCAGCAGCTCCTGTCTGGATGTGTTGCCCCTAGCCCTGCTGGTTGCCTGAGTCAGAAGGACACACACACATCTCTGCCTCTGCTGTGGAGTCTCACAGCTGTGTTTGATTTCAAGCATAAAAGCATCCTTTGTATATAATGCAGTAACATAATTGCTGCCCCTGTGGGGAAATGCTGCATTTTAGCTACCATCTATTTCTCTTTCTGGGCTTCTGCGGTGTGTCCAGGTTCACCCAATGCCCAGAGTAGCTGTACCCTGGGAGATGGTTGGGTCCATGGGGCCCTTTGGTTCACAGGCTGGAACAGCACAGTTCCCTGCCTGAAGCCTGAGTTTGACTTAATGAGGTTTTGAAGGAGGACTGGTGAGATGTGAGAGGAGCTGAGAGGCCAGGCTGAGGCACAGTGTTTTACTTGTCAATCTGTGTTATTGAAAACAAGAAAATACTGATAAATAATAGATGTTGAAGAATTCCTGATTTGCTCTTGGGTGGGGGGGATGTTGGTTTTATTTCCAGATGTGGGATTTTGAGCAATGGATCTGAGACATGGTCACATTATCCCAGATACTGAGTTAGTCACTGGGTGTCAGCTGAGCTTTACTAACTTTCTGGGGTTTCAGTCTGGACAAAATCTGAGCTAAATTCATCAGTGTAGGAGCTTTCCCTTAACATATTTTATCTTGTGCTTGCAGCTGTGTGAGTGGATGGTTCATTGGTACATTGGTTCACAGAAGATAGTTTATTAAACTGAAGTAACTCTGTTTCTCTGACTTGCTTTCCTGAGCTTGAAAAATGAGAGCAGTGGCATTGACCTTCCTTTATAGTGTTGAGATCTGCTGGTGAGCTGCATAAGTCAGGTGTTATCATCACAAGCACTAATCTGAAGGTGAAGTCTTTTAGAATAATATAGATAATTATCTGTTTAAATATTTTACTTTAAAAATAAACGGGTCAGAGTATCACCTCTTGCAACAATTGGAATCTTTCAGTCTGAATTAACAAATCACTCTTCTAGGCTTGGGGCCATTTTAGTTTCTATTCAGTGACTGTCAGATTCTTGCCAGAAGATACTGAGCTCAGACAATTATGAGGGAGTTCAGTCATGGTTGTGTTGGATGGTATACTCAAACGATTTTTCAGGAGGAGCTCATGGGAATGTTAACAGCATAAGGGTTAGCTGTAACGCCTTTTGTCTGTGCCAGTTAAATAGCTAGCGATCTGATGATTACACAAAGACAACGCAAATTCCTTGTGCATTCCTGCCTCAGTGCTGCTCCATGGACTGGGTGACTGGAAGCAGAATTCTTCCTCCTCTTTTTTGCGATGGAAATTGCTGGTTAAAGCTCAATACTTCAGTATATGCAAAGTCTTTTTTTTTGTGTGTGTGTGTTTGTTTGTTTTGTTTTGTTTAAAGCCTCAATGTTATGCTGTATTGTCATAGCACATGTTGCAGTCCAGCCATGTGCTCTTACATCCAATAGGTTTTGCACCTGTTTTGGTAGCAGATGCAAAAAAACTTTGTTTAGTATCTCAAATGCCCAAAATACAAAATACATTTGGCTAATGAGTCAGTGAATGTTTGGTCTGCATTAGCCAAGCTTCGCATTACATAAAGGCCTGTAGAACCTTTTTCCTTAACAGCTCCAAAAACCCTGTTAGCTGTGACACTGAGATATTTCTACTTTATCCAAAAGCAGAACTTCCAAGGAGTGTCTTTTGGTATGGATCATTAGAAAAAAATTAAAGGTGTCGTGTCCAAAACATTTTTTTTTTAAATATGCTCTCTGATGGCTTATCAAAGGCTGCAGGCTCTCTGAATTATTTCCTCTTTCAATGAGGCTTAATTTTCCTCCTGTGGTATAACTTTGAAAGCAGAGAAATAACAATGGGTAGCTTGGAGGGGAAGTGTTTGGGTGAATGGGTGATTGTTTCAGGAAGTGTGTTTCTCTGCTGGGCTGGGGTGCTTTTCCTCTGGTCTGAATGCTTTGCAAGTATCAATGCATGTGCCCTTCCAGTGGCCTAGGGGTAGTCTGGGAAGGGGAGACAAGCCGGAAAAAGGCACCTGCCAAACATTTGGTAGAGTTGTATCTGTGAACTTTTGTTTCCTGAATCTCAGGACAGCATTTCAGTCATACAGGTGTTTTCTTCCCAGGCTTTTTATGTGAAATAAAAGCTTGCCTGCAAAATGTTTTATCCAGATCATCACAAATGGGTGCTAGTAACTGCATGCCAAAGTTACCAACTGTACTGCTCTGCTCTTGATTTCTGGGGTGCATGGCTGATTTGTATTGCAGTCCAGAGTCCCCTTTGCAATGTATTTATTTGAACAACTTTAGGCATTTTGCCGCCCCAGGCCTTGTAGCCTTTCTTCTCCCTTAAGCCCTTCTGTAATTTCAGAGCAGCTTCAGACAACTGGCATTTAAATGTTGAAGCTGATGCACCTCTCTTCTGTCAACTCCCCCGAAATAAAACAACCCTTAAATGATGTTCGTGACATACTTCATTTCCTCATTGAAAACAATGCAAATAAATCTAGAACTTTATATCCAGTTTCTCTGAGCAGTGTCAGATGCCTGGTCAAAGGCTTTTCCCCACACCCACTTCCCCAGCCCATCCTTAAATTTTTAGACCCAAAAAGCAATTTGACCAATTATTTGAGTTACTCAGATTTCGCAGAGTGGCTTAGGTACCTTTGAACCAGTTGCATTTATCTGCCCTGAAACATGACAGCAGCTGTATGTTGCACATCAGATGAGTACAGATCATGGCTGGGGTAAAGGCATGAATGATTGGTGTGCCTGGCATGGTCATGCTTTCATCCTGATTAGTGCCATGGGACCCTTTAAGTTCCATATTAGCCATAGTTAAAAGAGGCAATTAGTGTATGTTAGCTGTGCAACCTGATGCTATCTTCAAATAGTGATTTCTCTCTTAAGAGGGGCTTCCTCTTGTGACCTCTGACCTGCCGATATTTTAACAGCTTTGTAATTGATGGAGCTTTGTATTCTTTGTTGTGGGATTGACCGAACTTTGTCTGTTCTCTTTTGTTTAGGAGGTCCTCCAGCAGCTGATTGTAATGAATTTACCAAATGTTTTAATGATTGGCAAAGATCCTCTTTCTGGTGAGTAGTTCATTGTGTTCTTCATCCGTCTCCTCTGTAATACTAAATAAAATCTGTACTTGTTTTGTTTTCTTAAGCAATTCTGTAGTTCTGTTCTAATTTAGGTTGGAAAACACCTTAAAGAGTCCAGCCCTTAACACTAAACTATGTCCCTAAGCACCACATCTATGTCTTTTAAATACTTCCAGGGATGGTGACTCAACCACTTCCCTGGGCATCCTGTTCCAATCCTTGACCACCCTTTCAGTGAAGAAATTTTTCCTAGTATCCATAGGAGTATTCTTCAGCCTCCCTGGGTACAACTTGAGGCCATTTCCTCTTGACCTGTTGCTTGGTATTTGGGAGAAGAGACCAACCCCTGCCTCACTACAACATCCTTTCAGGTAGTTGTAGAGAGCAGTAAAGTCCCCCAGAGCTTCCTTTTCTCCAGGCTAATCACCCCCAGCTCCCTCAGCAGCTCCTCATCAGACCTGTGCTCCAGATCATTCCCCAGCTCTGTTGCTCTTTTCTGGACACGCTTCAGCCCCTCAGTGTCTTTCTTGTCATGAGGGGCCCAGAACTGAACACAGGATTTGAGGTGTGGCCTCACCAGTGCCAAGTACAGGGGGACAATCCCTGCCCTGGTCCTGCTGGCCACACTATTGCTGACACAGGCCAGGATGCCATTGGCCTTCTTGGCCACCTGGGCACAGCTGGCTCATGTTCAGCTGCTGTCAAATGGCACCCCCAGGTCCTTTGATGGTGGGCAGCTTTCCAGGCACTCTGCCCCCAGCCTGTAGCAATGCCTGGGATTGTTGTTGATCTTTTACTGCTTTGAATCTCATACCACTGGCCTCAGCTCATCGATCCAGCCTGTCCAGATCCCTCTGCAGAGCCTTCCTACCCTCCAGCAGATCAACACTCCCACCCAATTTGGTGTCATCTGCAAACTGATCGAGGGTGCCCTCAATGCTGTTGTCCAGATCATTGATAAAGATATTAAACAGGGCTGGCCTCAGTACTGAGCACTGAGGAAGCCCATTTGTGACTGGCCACCAGCTGGGGTTAACTGTTTGGACTGAGAGTTGCTCCCAAGGAACTCTAGCAGCCTCCTAAACAGGCCATAATACAAACATGCTTTTTAATAAACTGTATGTATTTTTAGGCAAATGACAAATATTCAAGCATCTCTGAACCTTACAACTTTATATATCTAGAACGTAACACTGAGGTGTTTATATACCTGTGAAAATAAATATACACGGGTATTTGCATGTGATGCATATATATGTGTGATGAGTGAATTTTTGCCAAAGCCAAAACAGCAGCTGTTTGTTTGAAAGCTATCTCTTCACCCCTTTGCTGCAAGTGACCCAGAATATAGTCTGCCATAAGACAGTGTGTTGTCCTTCAGGTGTTCTGGCTGTATGTACACACCCAGGGTCTTGCAGAATTGCCAAAAGTTGTGAAGGAACTGTTGCAAATGAAATGTGGGACGAAAATCAAGTGAGGATGGAGTGAAAAATACATATATGAAAAAACAGGAAAAAGTTAGGAAGAGAATGGACAAAAAGAAAAACATTTGTGTGCCCATGTTGTTTAGACAATGATACCTGTTGCACAAAGTATCACATCAAAAGTAAGGTGGAAGCCAGTGAGCTGATGTCCAGAGTCCAGTGCCTTTGGTGAGACTAAATGAAAGCTGTTTAGTCTGAAAATAAAGTTGACTTCTTTGAACCACATTTCTGAAATGGAAAGATCTGTTGCTGCGTTTCTTACTTCTTTTTTTTTTTCTTTTTGCCTGCCTACTCTGTCTCTGCCTGAGCCCAGTGCTAGTGCCAAGAACATTGTATTTGTTTTTACCAAAGAAGGTAAACTGAATGAACCCCGTCAGCAGTGGTGGGGAATAGCATGGTAATCAGCATCTCCAGAACAAACAAATGGCAGAAACCTTGGCAGAAGATTCTATTTTGCTGCTCTTAGCAGCTGTAGAGTGCGTATGTACAAAAAAGCACTTGTCAAAAAAGAATATTAGCAGATGTTGGATCACTGAAACTCATAGTCTTGGCACTTCTGTGTTAAAACCGAGCTGAGAGTGAGGAATCCATTTCTTTGGCAAGCAGAATAAAGTCTGCAAGTCTTAATTGGGATGTACAGGCTACAGTTAGGGGCAAGGAAGAAAGTCAAAATACAAGAGCTGTTCTTCTTGGTCATACGGGCAATGGGCAGCTTACCATCAAGAGTGCTACTGAATAGAAATGTCTGGGCCAGCAAGGCAGCATCTCTGCTGGCTAAGTGTCAATGGGAAAGGCTGGCTGGTTCCTTGTCACAGCCATTCCTGAGTGACAGCTGGCAGGAGACTCATAACGTGGTAAATACAGTTTTGGTTCCTGGGAAAGCTGCACGTTTGAAAGCTGTCCTGTATTCAGCTATAATTTGCTATCATTGACCTGCTGGTTTTTGTCAGTACTGTAGATCTCTCTTTGAAGAAAGTATCTATCTCTTGTAGAAAAGACACTAGTCATCCATGTATTCCTGTCTTCTAGTTCCTTTAATTACAACCAGAAAACTTTCTTCTCTGAGGTATTTTAAAATGTGGTGGTTTGGTTTAGTTTTTTGGGGGTTTTGTTGGGGGTTTTTTGTTTGTTTTGGGTTTTGTTAGTTTGGGTTTTTCTTTTATGTTGTTTTTTGTTTGGTTTTGGGTTTTGTGTTTTTTTAAGATTTATTTTCCCCATTGCTGACTTACCATTGGAATTATTGGGACAGATCATGAGAAGAAAGGATAAAAAATGCAAAAATGTAACATCTGGATGTCTAAAATTGATGGGGTATGTGTGCAGAAAAAATACAAATTTCTCATTTAGCCATATTATATAAGGATTTTGGAGAGCCAGTCCCAGCTGAGACATGACAAAAGAAGGTGGTGAGCAAAAGAAGATGTGAGATATATTTGCCTTCAAGAATGTATTCAAGGAGGAGAGTGTCTGAGGAGCTGATCTTACTGTTGGGTAGGCATTCACTGGTAAGATGTACATGAGAAATGGTTGGAGAAGTGGAGAACTTGAACTTCCTTCAGGAAGAAGAACCTGGCTGAGGACTAATGGGAAGCTCATAAAGAGGGAATAGGAAGAAGGTGGCTGAGGCAAAGGTAGTAAAACCAATGCAAAAAGCTAAATGAAGGAATAGGCTGTGATGAGCAGTGTAAGTGAGTGATGACCTGGTGATGTTGTCTTTGTGTCTTGCAGAGAGGAGTGAGAGGATGGCAGGAGCACTTGAGAGGGGAAAAACAAGCAGAACAAAGATAGTCTCTCTCTTAGTGAGGCATCCATGAAATCCCAGTTTTGCCTTCCCCATCCTGTAGCTAAGTAATTTCACTGAAAGATCAATCTTGATCAGAGGAAGAAGAATCAATCCCATGGTCATATTCCTGGAACAAATCCAGTATTGTTTTGTACTGTTTTGAGCTGGGAATGCTCTTAATGACTGTGTTGACTCCACAGGTCCAAGACCAGAGAGCTGTTAGATCTGATTCACGGTGTACAATTTCAGTGGCTTATTTCTTGTAACAAGCCCACATGATGTTTTGCTATGCACGCTTTTCAGAAAGTTTACTTTTGCCTTGTAAAACACAGCCAAAAGTGGTGTTACAGGCATTAAATTATGAATTGAACAGTGCTAAGGCTGTGAATGCTGTTCTTGCTGTTAAGCTTTCATTTGGCACTCATCACTTGATTACTGGGGGCTTCTGCAGCTCTGCTTTGAACATGTGATTATTAGAAAAACAGAGCCGCCATCACAAAAAAATGCAGTAGCACTTGGGCTTTTGCATAGGAAAAGGCACAGGTCTGCTGGGTTTATGAGCTTTACTTGCTTTCATGTCCTCTAAATAGTTTGGTTCCAGGCCATGGCAAATTTGCCTACTTCAGTTTATTTGTCCACAGGCATAAAAATAGCAGAAATGTTTGTTAGAAGATGAAGGTTTGCCTGTTTTCTAGAATATAGGGAGCTAAAAATAAACTTGAAAGTTAAAAGGATTTCAAAATTTTCCCAGGAATTTGACTTGCAGAACAATGCAGCTGATATTAGAGGATTTATTCTCTTCACTGCACTTTGTGATAGATAGCTACTACCATTAAATTTCCTCTTTGTTTCTGTCTTTCTCGATTCTTTTTCTTGTTGAACAGCTTTTTCAATTCATTACTGCACCACAAATCTGCCTGGGTTCAGTAAGAGAATCATCTCTCTATTTATCATCTATGACATTTCTGTAATCACTTTTTCATATTATGTCTGGTTTTAGTGGCCTTATAAATGGCCACTCATTAATATGGCCACATGGGGAATATCAGTACACAGTAATGGTTGTGAACCTCTATTTAGATGCATTTTTTAATTTCTCTGTTGCTAGACATTCTTAGTTTTACACAGATAGTGAGTGTTCTTGGAAACTTATGGCAGCTAATCTTTTGAAACAGTCATAATCATGAGGGGGGGGAGATTTTAACTTGTTTTAGATCAAGAATGGAAATCGGGTTGTACTTGCCTGAAATAGGCTCATTTCTGTCTCTTAACAAAACTTTGCTGTTTATATACATTTTTTTAATTACATGTTAAGTTTGTGAATGAGAGACTCCAAAGTCCTTGCTAACAGGTGTCTATAGAAAACTGGTTTTCATTAAAATTGTAAAAGTTGTCTACTCTCACTCAGGTATTTTTCATGTCTGGTTTCCTTCCTTATTTTGTTTCATAGTCCTCCAGAGGCACAAAGGTTCATAAAGTATAAAGTTAATAACAAAACACTGCTTCAATACTGTAAATTTAGCATTCAAGCTTTTCTCACTGAGGATGTTGCTGGAGTTGGGAAAAACTGCACTTGTGTGTTTCACCCTCCCCACGTTCTCTGCACACCCTCCAGCTGCCTCCTGTGGCACTCTGTGTGCTGGCACTCCCTCTCCTGCGCTGGACGGAGTAACATCAGAGTAGAAATATGGAGAAATTGGCAGCACAAGCCCAAGGTTGCACTTACTTGGACCCACTTGTTCCCATTTGCTCTAACATCTTTCCATCCCTCCTCATTTTTTTCATTGTTTGTGTTCTCTCTGTACCTTGATCCTCCTTTTTTTTTGTTGTTGTGTGTCCTAATCCCTCTGCCCGCCTTCTCTCTTGAGTCCTGCCATCTGTTTCCCACCCTCCACCCCCATGAGAGCAGAGGGATCTTCTGGCTCTGGCACAGAGAGGCTCCCAGGATGCACAAGTGGTGTCTGGGCTTTCCCTTCCTTTTTTTTCCAGGAAACCTGCTGGCCCTCTCTCACGGCTGGGAGCAGATGGGCTTTCTGCAAATGCTCCAGGTGGCTGGCTGGCTCCCTTGCAGCACAAACACAGGGCCTGAGAGCAACTGCCCTGGAATTTTAAGAAAAGGGATAAAAGAAAAGTATTTATTTCTTAATTAGAACCTTTCTGTTTAAGTGATAGTTTGACTCTTGTCCATTCAGCTTGTGGTTACCTCTCTGCCAGCAGCTGCCCTAGACCTAAATGTTTGCATCCTAGGTCATAGGAGGACAGTGCCTTGGTAAGATCAGCTAATAAGCATGAGTAGACTCTGCAGATTTTCTTCCCAGCTGTCTGGGAAGGACTTGTGTCAGCCCAGTGAGCCAGTGTAGGGGAGCTGGCACGTTCCTGCTTATGAGGTTGCACAAGGAACTCTACTATCTTATAAATGGGCACAAATCAAGCTTTTTGAAAAACATGATAACAATTTACTGTTTAGAAGGCATGATTGAATCAGGGCTCACTTGCTTTTCTTCATCACACATTGCAGGACAGAGGCACTGGCTGGAGTGTAGAACTTCACTGTGGTGCTCTGTAATAGTCCTAGAAGTGCTTCTGATGCACTTTGTCACCTTGGGTACTCCACTGAAGTGTGTGGTATCTCAGCTCTCCTGTGAGTGAGATAAAAAGGGAGAGGGGTAGTTAATCCCTTCCTGGCTTGTTTTGAGGTTTAATTGAAAACTCTCTCTAAAACACTTCAGATTGGTAGAGAGGTTTCTTCATAGTCATACCCTATTTTTTCTTAAAATCTCCTGTAAATAGTGTAATTCTACAAGGCTTTAAAATGTTACTCAAACCTAGCTTGAGTATGAGTGATCTGGGAGTGCCGTAATGTCAACAAACTGTCTCCCCATGGGAAGCAACTTCAGAATGAAAGCCCAAGGAATGGAACTCTTTAATCACACATGATCTTCTGAAGCATTTATGTGGCTGGTGTATCTGCTGAGTGAACCTTTAAGCCTTAGAAGTGTTTCTAGTGGGTAGTACCACCTCAGTTTCATTACTTGATGCAGGATGTCGGCAAGCATAGAAAAATTTATTGAAAAGGAAACCTTGGAATAATCCTAACAGCTAAATTTTTACTGCAAGTTGCCATGGGGGAGAGGAGACTGCTAAATGTTGTTTAAAACAGTAAGAACCTAACAGTTCATTACTATCTCAAGTCTTAATTTCTCACTCCTTTCTATAAACTCTAGCTTGTCCCTCCCTGCCATGGCTTGCCATGTCTGCCTCAGCTTCACTTCCTCATGGGAGGACTGGAGTGGGGTAAGGTCTCACTCAAAGGGCTGTTTCCAGGCAAGGTCAGTCTCTGTTGGGAGACCAGGGTTAACCTTGGTAAGTTACTTTGCAGTAATAGCCAAAGGTGTTTCACCTCACAGGGTCATGCAGCAACACCAATGCCCATCTGTTATCTCACTGAGAAAATAGCAAAGCCTTAGTGCAGAGAGGTAGAGGGTGCTTTGAATGGCTTTGAGTAGCTCACGTGTCTTTAGGATGGTATAGATGCTGCCACAGTTGGGAAGTAGCCCTAGTGTTTCCTAAAATGAGTGATTTCAAGTCACTGTGTTCACCCCAAGGATAATTGGGATGCCATGGAGCACAGATTGCAATTTATGGTTGACAGATGAAGGTGCCCAGAGCAAGCAGCCTGACTCCTTTGGTCTCTCCATGGAGATGTTCTGCCTGAGTAAGTTTGGGTTAATGAGAGACACACTCAAGTCACTTGCTCTCCATACCTTAATGACTTGCTTTTGTGTCCCACAGGCATGCTCTGCATTTAATACTTGGTCTGTACCTGCTTTGAAGCTGATGTAGAATGAAACCCAGTGCTGAAAGTAATGAGAACTCAGTTTCTTGAAAAAATACCTTCTGACCAAACTAGTAGTCTCCCAGTTGTGTCCTCAAGGGAACTGTTCATGAAGTAACAGATTTTCTTTTGCTGTTGGTGAAGGGTTTTGTGTCACTATACTTAAGATTGTGTTACTGAGATTCGTTCAGAACAATCATACTTTCACAGGCTGAAATGTAATTTGTATGTTAAAATGTAACTTTTCAGGAAAGAGGAAGCCTTGTTTGCTGCTACATACAGGGAAAAGAGTAAGAATGATTGTATGTCTTTCAAAACCAATTTTTAAATATTCTGCAGGGGAATAAGCTATATTGTATTTACATGCCAAAGTGTGAACTAGCATGTTTAAAGATGGCTGTTCCTGTTTAAGAGAAGAATTTCTGCTTGCAAAATCTTAATGGTTACTAATGCTGGACCTGGATATTGAGAATTATAGTGTTCATTCGTACAGTCATTATGATTTTCATAGGGCATTCTTGAGTCATTATAAAGGTGAACATTCCTAAAAGTTGCTGAAAACTTGTAGGTATGTTTAAAGACTGGTTTAGGACATTTGTGTGCCCGGAAATCAGGAAACAAGTTACTTCCTAGGCTGCCTGCACGTGGCCATGCTGACTTGCAAGGTTGTGGGAATGGCAGGAACCCCCGAGGTAATTTAGGTCAGTGCCTTTGTGCAGCTGTGGGGCTGCAACAGCTTAACTGATGAGTCAGATTAACTCCCCTTCCCTGGCCTTGGGTCCTGCACATGCCTCTGACCTTCTGCCAGGGCAGCCTCACAAGGGCATGGTGTTGTTGGTGGAGGAACACAGTTGCACTCAGAAATTAGTATCTATTTAGTGATAGGAGCAATTGAACACCCAAGTAAAGCAGGGTATAAAATGAAAATATCAGTCCCACAGTTACACACTCAGGAAGAATGCAGATGTGTAGGGATGAGAGAAAACTGTATGTGGCCTGTTTTGTTTCTTTGTTTCTCTTTCCTCATCTTCCCCCACTGTGGATGAGAACAGGCTTTTCTTTAACCTAGCTCTGTAAAGATGTTTTATTTCCTCGTTCAAACTCCTTACCTTCCTTTTGCCCTCCTTGCCTTGCCCTTTGTCTTATTTCGATATACATAATGTCCATTACCATCCTGCAATCCACATTCATTTTGTTGAAAGAAGCTGGCTCTGAGCTGCACCAGTTCCCCTTGTGAGGCTTTCCCTCTCCTAACCGTAGGAAATGGCCGGCAGGGCTGCTGGTTACAGCAGGGTTCCCTGCAGCAGCAATTGGGATGTGCCTCCTCTCCCCACGGCTCCCAGCATATGGTCAGCTCCTCAGTATCCCTCATACATCACTCATGCTTACCACAGGGGTTTGCGCTTCAAAGTGTGAACAGGCTTTGATGCAAAACAGAGCCAAAATTTATTTGCTAAAACATCTATCTCTCAGAGAGAATTTATATGTGCAGAATGGTATTCAGCTCTGGGATGTCTGAGTGGCAACTGTTTTACAGAAGGAAAATTTAGGACAAGTTCTTTGTGAGTAACCCTCCTTTGCTTCTGCCCAGGGTGTTTTTGTTTTATTTTGGTGGGGTTTTTTGGAGTGGGGAGAACTGTTGGTGGTTTGTTGGGTTTTTTTGCACTCTTGTTAATCAAAACCCAAGAGACAAGAATTGGTCACGTGCATTGAACTATTTAAACAAATTTTTTTTGTGATGTATTGATCAAAAAAGCCTTAGAAAATGATAGGTGAAGATAGCACATCAAGGGGAAAATGTCCTTCTGGCTTTGGGATTTTAAACTAATCCATAAGAACTGCATTGTTGCATAGAAAATACGGTAACTTTACAATACACACATATATATTGTTCAGGCATTTGTTCAAAGGTCTTACTTCTCTTTTTAGGCAGGTATTTTAGGCAGGAGAGGATCACTTGCAAGCACTTTATCTGTTATACAGATATACTGATGATGTTTCTTCCTCTCTAGGTAAAAGTATGGATGAAATCAAGAAGCTGCTGTTGTTGGTTCTTGGATGTGCTGTGCAGGTGAACATTCATGGAAAATAAGATTTTTTTTTAAATCTGTTTTTCTTTTCTGGACTGAGAAAATCTACCCAAAGATCAGTGCTGTATGAATAAATCTCGAGCTCAAGACAACTTGTGAGCTAAATTGTGAGAACCACAGTAGGTGAAGGAAAGAAATGCATGGGAAAGAGGAAGCACGTTGTGTGATAGCAGGAGCCTCAATTTGTTGCTAGTGCTTAATCAGACATAGGATGTGTACTTTTGCAACTTCAATAACACAGTGGGATGAGAGAAGTTTGAACAGTGTTCTTGATATCAAGATTGGGTTGGTTTATTTTCTTACTGTTTTAAAATATGAAGTGGAACAGTACATGTTAATGCCAAAGAAATAGTTCAGCAAGTCTAAACATTTGTTTAATGAATCATGATTTTATTTGCACAATATTCTGGTTTAATATTATCTGTTGAAAATACCAGATTAATAGATACTTTGTATATTAGTGTGGGGATCTTTGTGTGACATTTGTTTAAATAAATAGCGAGACAATGCATAAGGAAAACTCTGCAAAAATGCACAGCAGTTACCGGATAAAGAAATCAGTGTTCTGCCCACCAAACCTCTGAGGCAGTAAACAATGGCCTTGTTGCAGGCCGGCCTTTGCTGATAATTGACCTTGTTTGTAGGTCTGCCTAGTGTTTTTGTCGTGCCTTAGGACACTTACCCTGCTCAGCTGTGTCAGCTCAATTATGTCAGGGTAAAGCTGTCTTCATTTTGCCTCTCTGAACTATGTTAGTGTTGCATTGCAGTGCAAAGAATTGTTTTGGCTGCTGTGCATCTTCAGCCCTCATTTACTGGTCTGAGGTTCTTCCCAGTGAAATAAATGGTTGACACCCGGAACCAGGCCCCAGAAGGACACTGTAAATGAGTTTAAAAAAACCTTTTTAAATACTGCTTAAGTTCTTCACAGTGCAGTGTTGTTACAAGAAGGAAATAACGTTCTTAGTGCACTATCACAGATATACAGATAGCAGATGTCCGCCTCTTCTAAAGCCTTAAGTAAAAGATTTACTAAAGTCTGTTTGTCTGAAATGTCACTCATTTTTATCCAGAATGTTTCCTGGTTTTTATCTAAAGCATATGTTTAGTCCAACAAACAACATTGGGCATTGCTGTGAATAGTATCTAAAGTAATAGCATCTCTCTTCATTGCCAAAACCAAGCAAAATGCAAACAGCAAAGCAGACAGGTTAAATTATGCAGTGTAAATGGAGGTTTACATTTGTGCAGCTTCATTAATGAAGCTGTGATGATTTCCTTCAGCTGTTTCCCCACCTCTCGATCACACTGCATCTTGAACTTGTTTTTTAAGAGCAAAACCAGCCATTTAACATAGCCTTAATTGTACTGACTGAAAAGTTTAAATAATTTAATGCGTAATTTGGTTCATGCTCCATATGGAGCAGTGAAGTGTTATACCTTCCAATGTGACAAAGTGTAGATCTTAAACAGTTTTTTATTAGCATAATGGGTTGTTTGAGTTTGTGCTATTTTTTTAATTTAAATGTAAAATGGAGCAGTTAGTTTTAGGGTATGTAGCACTGTTTCAGGGTGTGAAACTTTCTTTTAACAGTGTGAAAGAAAAGAAGAGTTTATTGACAGAATAAAACAACTGGATATTGAAACCCAAGCTGCCATTGTATCACACATTCAGGAGGTAGGATTCTTAGTATTGTCTCTTTTTATGTTGTATGTCTGCCTTCCTTGACCTAACAGGATTTCTTTGCTATAAAATATTAATGCTTAGAATTTTGTAATGGATTCATTAACTTCACAAAAAAGCAAATGGAATATGTTTATACACTCAAATTATAAGATGAAAATAATAAGTGCTGGGATCATTACTTGGCTTAGTATTCATTTAAAGATGAGGTGGTAAATGCCTTGCTTGCCACTTAAAGGTTATGTAGAAGGAATTATTGTGAGGATCCATGTGCAATATTGACAAAATCCATGTATGTCGTAGAAGCTGCAGAGCCGCTTGCACCAATGGTGTAAGCAGTTAATCCCCAAGCCCTGTGGTAGGTGACAGCCTGCCCAGTGACCTGCCTCAGACAGTGGCCTTTGGGCTAGATGGTCTTGAAGAGCTGAAATTGGATATATGGTCTTTTCAAAAAGGTTTGTTCCAATGATAAGCCTTCTTGGATTTCTAAGGCTTCAGAAGAAGGGAAGGCTATGGATAGGATTGCCAAAGAATACAGAAAGTCTCTTCAAAGAACCAAGTGGAAGTGCCCCTCACTGGGAGTGGGTTCTGACTGTGGCCAGGTGTCAGTGCATGTAGGTGTAGAAAGCCTGGTACACTCAGATTTGAGGAACAAATAGGGAAAGTCTTAAGACAAGACTTTTTCTTAACATTTTAAAAAAATAGGTTATTTTTAGGAAAGAAAAAAAAATCATGATGAGCTAAGCACATGGTTATAACAAAAGCTGGAGCAGTCATTAACTGAGCTTGAGATACTTGCCTGATGTTTCTGCTAAGTGATTCAGTGTAAATCAATTCAGGTAAGGTAACAGTTGAAAGATACGTTGCTAGGAGCAACCAGAGGTATTTCTGCAGCTGATACAGTTCTTCCCAGCTGTATTAGTGGCAAATTGCAAATGCATTTAAATCAGGGATTCCTCTTAGTAAGGTTCAGTGTGGGATCAGTCCCATCCCTGTGGGGATCACCTCAGGGTCAGTAAGACAATTGCATGCTTCTAGTATGCAAGTATGCATGCTATTGATCATAGTTTTAAAACTTAGACTTAGTAATTATAAAAAGTGTAAATACCAAAAATTTCTGGGTAGTGTTACAGTTAAGGTAGTTGCATTTATTATTTGCAGCCTGGGTTTGGTAAAATGGCTATGTTTTTTTAATTTATCAATAGAAGAACCTTGGGGAATGCTGCATATATGGTGAACAAATTTTCAACTTGACCAGTGGAAAAGACATACTTACTTTTCTGTTCCTATTCCTAGGTGACTCACAACCAGGAGAATGTATTTGACTTGCAGTGGCTGGAGCTCCCAGATATGGCCCCAGAAGAACTAGAGTCTCTCTCCCGGAATATGGTTTTCCACCTCAGGAGGCTCATTGATGAGAGAGATGAATGCACAGAAGTATGAGGACATATCTCTCCCATACAGAGCTGATGAGAAGCAGCAGATGTGGGCTCCATTCCTTCTCTTGTGTCTTGTTTGTGCACTAGATTTCTGTTTCTTCTGCACCTTTCTACTACACGTCAGAAAATTTGCAGAAAGATTTTGACTTTTCCATTGATTCTTGTGTAAGCACTAAGATGTGGTGAAATGATTGGTGAAGAGGAGTTGAGTAGTCTCTCCATGAAGTGGAGACCAAATGTGTCTGAGTGTCTGTCTAGTCATTCATGCAGTGCTTCCTAGTCTCTGCATTGGTGTCTACCCTCCTGGGCTCCATTGTCTTCTCTAACTTTTTGATTCATCAATTCCTTTCCCTTCAGATTTCTGGAGAAGCCTTCTCCCCTTCTTTAGCCTGTTATTCTTCTGTCATGCTTTTAACTGCAATTGTCGTAGTTAAAACTGTTAGCTTTTACAGGTTTTTATGAATTCTTCGAGGAAAACAAACTGCTTATTTTGAGCATTGGAAGGGGAATGTTTTGGTGGTCAGAGTATAGTGGAGATTCCTTTCCTCTTCTGTGTAACCTTCACTCCTGGCTGTCACTAGGTTTCTGTATCATGCCAGACTAATAATTTCCTAAATCTAAAAATATTTTTTAGGTATTTTTGAAACAATGTATAAATACACTCTTTTATGTCTTGGCACTACATAGTCTTCTGAATTTCCAGGTCATTGTAGATCTCACTCAAGAGAGAGATTATCTGCAGTCTCAGCAACCACCAAGCCCTCTGAAAGTACCAAGTCCAGATTCTTCACCAAACCCTGCCAACCCTCTTTCTAACGAAGAAAAGCAGCACCTTGCAGTTGAGCTGGCAGACACAAAGGCTAAATTGAGAAGAATCCGTCAGGAGCTGTAAGTCACCATTATTTTGTGCTTCTAGAGAGACTTGCATATTAAGTCTTACACATCCTGAAAATGCAGGAGCCTGTTAGCTCCAATACACTGGCTTCCATAGGAGCTCTCAGAATCACACCTTTCAAATCAGAGCAGTAGGAAGCTAGTAGTGTCTTTGATCTTTTCTTCTTTCATAATTGGCTTTTAAATGTACAGTGATGGCTGCTTCCATTCTTCTTTTTGTGTCTCATCTCTCTCTTCCCCCCCACTTCAAAATACCAACTGCTAGCTCTGCTTTTTAACTTAAAGTAGAAAGTCCAGAGGCCAGTGAAGCTATGACAGCAGATGCACCAATGAGGTTTAAACAGAGTAACTTAGTATAAAAATAGAGTTGTAAACTCAGATCCATGATATGTGTATGGTATCATGAGAAAATGATGAAGCTGTCATAACAAAGAATATGCTGGGAGGTTTGTATCTTCCTTTACAGATTCCTGGCACTTGTCCATATAATCAATATTGTTTCAGGAAAGAAAAAAAATTACTAAGATTTTTCTAATCTTTTTCAGGGAAGAGAAGTCTGAGCAGCTTGCAGATTCTAAAAATGAAGTTGAGCAGCTCACCCTAGAACTGCAAAAAATAAAGCAAGAGGTAAGCTGGGCTTGTTTTATTGTGACAATCTTCCCTATTTAAAAAAAGATCCTGTTTCAGTGTGAGACTAAAATTACTGCTATGCCTGCTTTGTAGTGAGGAAATCAACTTAGTCCAGCAAGCTGTTCAAAGATTATGGTTGTGGCATAGCAGTGCTATGCTTTCCACTTAACTGTTGAGAGCAGTCTCATCTGCTCAGCTTGCAAATAACCTAGTAGTGCCTGAAGCTTATGCAGCATCAGGTATTAGTAATGTCAGAGGTCCAACAGGCTGAAGAGCCTCTCTGTCTTGTAGAGAATTTACTGGCTACAATTCTTACTTCTTAACCAGGGGAATACTATTTGTGTACACTTAAAATCAGTAAGTAAAAAAAAAAAAGGTTAAAGTACATGTTTAAAAGTATTAACTTAGATTTTTCTCCTTGTTTATCCCTCTCAGAACATGCACCTTGCCTCAGATGCTCGCTCTGCCCGAGCGTACAGAGATGAGCTCGACTCTCTGAGGGAGAGGGCGAACCGTGTGGAGAGACTCGAGATGGAACTGGTTCGGTGCAAAGAGAAACTTCATGATGTGGAGTTTTACAAAGCTCGCATGGAGGCAAGTGAAAATTAGGACAAAGATTTGCTGAGTAATCCTTAATGTTCAGCTTTTGTTGCTTTATTAGTTCATGTGTCATTTGTCATTGAGCTGACCATAGCAGAACATCAGACCAAGTAGAATTTTTGTAACATACATCATAGCTATTGACTGAATATCATTAAAACCTCTTTCAGTACAGGAAAGACGGTGCACACAAAATAAGTGCCCATTAGTTTTAAAGAATTCTGCTTAGTTTGGCATTATGTAGCTAAACAGGACAAACCTTTTCTGGATGTTTTTTTCTAGAGTCCAGAACTTTAGTTTAGCTTTAGGTAAATCCCCTGTGTTCTGGAGTTGTTCCATTGACCAGCATTTTAAGTACCATGTATAAATTAGTTAAGTGAATGTCAGGATGGTTTTCCTTAGATGCAATTGTTGTTAAAATGGCATTTTTAAGGATGACCTCAGATGACAAATTCTAGCCACCCCTTTTTGCAACTGTTACTTGTAGTAGAAAGGGAAAAAAATTTTGATCCTCCCTAGTTTTATGAGTGGAGTATGCTAATGAGAAATGTGTGGCTTTGTTCCAGTAGTAATGTCAGGTACTCAGCTTAGTCTCCTGCAGCTATGCCCATCCTGGAATTATTAATTGAATTAGATTGCAAAAGACTTAGGAGTTCATCTGGCCAGACTCACTGGCTCAGCATGGCTGATGTTAAATTTAGGTAGAAGTGCTCTTAACTCTTTCAGTTCTTTGAGACATTCACACCAAAACTCCCAGTAATCCACACACGTAACACTTCAGCCAAGGTCAAATAAATCCAGACTGTTGAACAAATGGAGGTTTGGTAATTGACAGCCTCACTATAGATAAAATCCTAGGTCTGAGATAGGAGAGTGATGTTGCCAGGCCCCTGGCTGAGAGCACAGACCTTATTTTTCTGCTCTATAAACTCTACTTTGTAGGTGATTTTTTCTCCCTTCTCTAACCTAAGGGGCAGCTAGCTGCTGCTTCTTATGAATAGGTTCACTAAAATGGGTGGTTATTAAATGTAGTAACAGACTACAAAAGCCTGTCTTGCTTCTTGGTAATTCCCAGTTTGCATTAGGGAGTACAAAGCTCTGTCTCTCTCTGTTTTCCTCCCTCAAGCTGGCAAATCAGTTATGCTCTACCCTGGCACACTGGCTATCAGTGAGCCATCCTGGTGTTTCCCTTCTGCCCTAAGCACTGGTGGTGCTTAGCTTTACCTGCTGCTCAGATAATTTATCTGGAGCTCGGAGAGGAATTTTTGTGTCCCTTTCATCTGAGATCAAGGGAATAGCCTCCTTGCTTGCCCCAGAGCCAGCACTTTGCTGTGCTGCTCTCTGCATTTCCTGCACTGCTAATCTTGTTTAACACAGCATTCAGTTAAGAGACGTTCACATTAGTTTCAAATTCCTCCTAACTCTCTTCACTCTCTCTTCCACCCTGTCACTTTTTGGTGGAGGTGTGGAACGTTGGAGATGAGTGCTGGCTCTCCAGGCGTACCTCCCTGCAATACTGTCATGGTTTAACCTCAGCTGTAAGCTAAGCCTCTTGTAGCCACTCACTCACTCCCCCACCTGTGAGGTCAGGGAGAGAATTGGAAGAGTAAAAGCTGGAAAACTCGTGGGTTGAAATACAGACAGTTTAGTACGGAAAGAAAAAGCCACACACAAGCAAAGCACACCAAGGAATTAATTCACTGCTTCCCATGGGCTGGCAGGTGTTCAGCCATCTCCAGGAGAGTAGGGCTCCATCATGTGTAATGGTGACTTGGGAAGTGAAGCACCATCACTCCAAGTGTCCTCCCCTTCCTTCTTCTCCCCACTTTATATACTGAGAATGACACCATATGGTCTGGAATATCCCTTTTGTTTATGTCACCTGTCCCAGCTGTGTCTCTTCCCAACCTCCCATGCACCCCCAGCTTCCTCACCAGCATGGCAGTAGTAAAGCAGAAAAGGCCTTGGCTATGTGCAAGCCCTACTCAGCAATAACAAAACCATCTCTGTATTATCAACACTGTGTTCAGCCAAAACACAGCCCCATACCAGCCATTGTGAAGAGAACTTACTCTACCCCAGCTGAAACCAGCACAAATACAGTAGTGGGACAAGGAATATTTCCCATTGATCTGGCACATGTCTAATTTGAAGCCCTAGTGTGGCCTTTAGCAAAAGTTGTCGTTATTGCAGGGGGTGAGCTTTTCTAACGTGCAGCAGGATTGCACAGCTGTCTGCAGGGTGCTCTGTGGTTTGGAATAGACAGAGTTTCACATTCTCACCACTCCCTCTCCCGTCATTGATCAAGTTTTGACACAGCCATAGACTGCCAGCATTGAGCAGCAGGCAGGCTCCAGTGGTCTCAGGCTGGTGCATTCAGAAGATTCCACAGTGCCCTGCACACTATTCTGTGTTTTTTATGGTCATAGAGTAGCACAAAGGCTGTGCATACTAGCCAGTATCCAACTTTCTATGGGGCCTCAGTTTTCTGTCAAATCTGAGTCAAGTCCTCTGCCCCTCTGAAAAAAGAATTTATGTCTGGGGTCAGTACAGTGTCTGGTTAGATTTGTTCTGGAGTGTAACATGGTAGAGATTCTTACCTCTAGACTGTACAGTGACTGTTCATTTCATGGCGTTTATTGGTTGCTGATGGCTTGCTAAGCTCTAACCCTTAAGACCTGAACAAATCATATAGAGCACAGCAGTGAAAATGTAGGTGTGTTTAGCATTAGCCGCTGTTCTGTGGTAATGTGATACCCTAAGGCTCGTAGGGTCTTGACAGGGTTGTTAATAAGCAGTGCCAGATTGGTAGGTGAGAAGAAAAAGTGGATTTAATGTTGTACGTCAATGCAGAAAGTTATTAAATGAGTCCTTAAATCCTTTTCCTTCCTGGTATTGCAGGAGGAGTGCAAAATGTATGCATGTTAAAAATCTGTATGTCAATGTAAAACGTTTAGGGCTTGTGTGTTGTTTTCCTTCTCTGTAAGTCTTGACAAATTGTTCAGGAGTGACATTTTGGTTAAACCATTGTTTAAGGAGCATGAATGTGCTCTGGAGCCTTTCTGCTGGGGTGGTTTAATGAGGTCCCAGCTGTGAGTGTGAAGGAGCAGCTGAGTGCAGGGCTTCCTCCATGGAGGTGCTTCTCTGCAGTGCCAAGCTCCCTTCCAGGATTCATCTCCACTGAACCTTTGGCTGTTCCACGAGATGAGATTGCTTGCTGAGGCCAAGGAGTGTGCTTTGCCCAGTTTTCCTCCTCTTCACCATAATCAAATTTCTTTGCAGGATGGTAGGAGGAATCTCTTGCGAATTAAAAAAAAACAAAAACAAAAGCATGTCTTGTATGTTTTCATACAACTGTTCCATGTTTGATTGTCACAAGACTGCCATGGCTCAGTAGAAACAGCTTCTGAACTGCCTCAAGGCAGGGGTTTGTACTGGGCCCGGATGCATGTACAAATTCTCCATTTTCAGATTTAAGCAATCTCATTGCTACTTCAGTTTCTGAAAATGTTTCCCAGTGGCAACACACCCTGATTGTGCAACCACTTATTCCCAGAGTTAATTGTAACCATCTGAATGCACAATGCACATTCTTAAAGCGATTTCAAGTTACAGTTGATAGGGCATCAAACCACAATATGTAATTCATTTTAGAAACTGCAAAAGCTGAATTAAACTCAGTGTATTAGACAAAAAAAAAAATCCACAGCCAATTGTTTCTGTTGCTGATTAAAAAAAAAACAACCTTACAGTTATAGAATAATGTGGGTGAATTTGTTAATTCAATTAAAAATAAACCTTAGTTCCAGGGGAAGCAGCACTTCCCCATGACCACCACCTGCTGACTGTCGAACAAGTGTGATTTGTAGCCAGCTAGATTTTTAGGTCAGCTGTGTTATTCCAGTGACTTCTGGGAGATGTTAGTGCTGACGTGTTTTAGTTAGGACAGCTTTGCTTCCCAGGCCTTGAGATGTAACTCTACAAAGCTCCTATGGACTAATTATTTAAATTATATTAACTTCTCAGTATTAAGGCAACCTCAGATCATGGTGATCTGGGAGTGAGCAATGTCTACCTTGTCATAGCAGGCATTTCCACCTGGTTATTAATTTAATATTTCATCAGAACTACTTTGAACTGGCATGACTGCCGATCCTGGGCGTTCAATGGAAAGTGCTTCAGTTTTCCATACACTGCAGCTCTCACTCATGTGAGGTTTGTACCAGAGCCTGCATATGTGCATGTACTTGGCACATAGCTTGTCTCTTGATGAGACACTAAAATAACTAGTTCTTGCTTGGTAGGCAGTTTTAAGGATAGTTATGAGGTCATGTTTTTGAGGTCAGACACCACCTTAGTTCTTAGGGCTTAGATTGAGCATGGTGATCTAGCAAAGTAAACTCTTGGCACGTTGCTGTTTCATTACAGATACTCTGGCAGCTTCCATACTACCCAGCAGTTTTTGTGCCATGTACTTCCTCTGGTCTGTCATCTGTTTAGTGTTAGCCTTTTAAGTTTGCCCACCCTGAAGTGACCCTGTTAGATCAGACTTGGCCCAAAATGCAGGTTCTGTAACCTTAGTGCTTCAGTATTATTGTTATTTTATTGTTATTTAGTGTTATGTTATTGTTTGTTATTATACTCACATTTTAAGTGAAGATGAATGTGTTCACAAGCACTGACATATTTGTCCTTTTAATGCTACTAGAGTAGGGAAATTTTTTCTCTCGATTTTCAAGTTGGTAGCTGACCCACTGAGAGATCAAGAGCAGTATGGTACTGCGTAAGGTAGACTTTCCATATTAGGCCATATACAGTCAAGCTGCAACAAACAACTAAGATTATGAAAGGCTTTTAAATGATCCCCCCTGTAGTATCAAAAGGCAGGGGGAGTGGCTGTCATCAGACACTCTTAACTTGTTCTTTACATCTGTCTTCTTTCTTTTGCTTTTTTTTTCTTCTTTCTTTTCTCTTTTCTGTTTATTTTTTAAATAACTGAGCCATATAAGGCTTCTTAAGGCTGATTCCACCCCAAAAATGAGAAGGTAGTTGCTGATTGAGCTGTGAAAGGGATTAGCTCATGCCTAGTGATCTTTCAGGAATCTACTTGGTTTGGGTGTTTGTGGTCTGAGAGACCAGACATGAACACTGTGTCAGCAGAGACATCATATTTGAAGTCAGTTATCCAGGAATAAACTTGTCAAGCATTTTGTCCTGTCTGCACATTTTCTGGTTTTGGATGTTTCATTGGAACAGCAGAATGGTTCAGGAGAGTCGGGAGGAAATCAGAGAATGACAAAAGAAGTTTCTGTAGAGAATCAATTTGCTTCTTGCCCAGTTGTAACTCATCTGGGGAAAATTCCTTACTGTATCCATTTAATCTCTGAAATGCTGATGCGTTCCTGCCATAGAACATTTATCTTGGACTTAAGACTTATCTGAGGATCAAGAAAAGTAACAGCTAGAAGTGAGGTATTATAGCTTAAAATGAGACATATTTGATAAATGTGTTTAAAACATGACCAGCAATTCATGGCCAGATTTCTTGCTTTGGATATTTCATATTTCCAGAATAAGATACTTGAATGCACAGAGTTTCATTTGTTATTTGCAAGGAACAATTGCAATGCAGTATTATTAACCTGTTTCTAATGTTGTGGCTACAGCAAAGTGATAAATTAAACTTCTACTTAGTAAAACCAGATCCAGAAGCTCTAATGACTAAGAGACATGGCTTGTGCAGTTAATGCTCACATGTTTAGTGGGAAGGTGGCAGGGAGTGTTAAGTGGTGAGTATTAAACAACTTCTGCTGTTCATGGGAATTAAAATTCTGTTCATGAGAGAGAGAGAAACTTTATTAAACAGACATTTGCACATGAGTGTACTGAAACAGGATGTAGATATTGAATCTATTGATGGATACTGTTTCCCGTTCCTTTAAAGTAAATAATCTGTTTTGAAGCTGGGAGAACAAGGGGCTATAATAAGTTGGCAAAGGAATTGGTATTATAACAGTGGAATTGGAATTGAACTGCCTCATACAAAGCCTCTATATAAAGCAAAAGAAACTCGGTTAAACTTGTAAAATTCAGGAAAAAACCCCTAAGAAATATTAGATTTACTTGCATGATGACTCCCAGGTAATGAAACATAGTATCATCTCTGATTAAAATATTAGCTAAAAGTCTTCTTATGGAACAAACATGTCAGATTTCTTTCTTGTTTTTTGCAGTGTCACTTTATAAAAATCACTTGGTCTATGAAAAGTCAGTAAGAAATTAACACTGTTCCTTTTTTTTCCTAGGAATTAAGAGAGGACAACATTGTATTGATTGAAACAAAGGCCATGCTAGAAGAACAGCTAACCATGGCAAGAGCTCGTGGTGATAAGCTGCATGAATTAGAGAAGGAAAATTTGCAGTTGAAATCAAAACTTCATGATGTAGAGCTGGTATGCACTTTCTTTTTCATTATGCTAATTTTTTTGACTTTTGTTTTTATGCTACGTTACAAGGGCATGTAGTGATAGGACAAGTGGGAGTGGCTTCAAGCTGAAAGAGAGTAGGTTTAGACTAGAAAGCAGGAAGAAGAAATTCTTTACTGTGAGGGTGGTGAGGCACTGGAAGAGGTTTCCCAAAGAAGTTGTGTGTGCCCCATCCCTAAAAGTGTTCAAGGTCAGGTTGGATGGGGCTTTGAGCAATGTGGTCAAATGGGAGGTGTCCCTTCTCATGGCAAGAACTGCATAATCTTTAATGTCCCTTCCACCCCAAACATTCTATGATTGTGTGATTCAGATTGTTATAAGGGTCATGTCATACTCAGCTTCTACGAAGTGGCTGGAGATTTTGAGTGCTTTTCTGGGTGACTTGATGAACCAACCATTTTTGGGCTATGGTTTCTGAAAATTTGCAAACCACTGAGGCAGCACTTCAGTTTCCATAAACACAAATGGCCCAAATAGTCACAAGAAGCAACAATAGATTCATTCTCCAGACCTGTTTTCAGGAGTTAAAATTCAAATTACAAGGCAGGTGTTACTTGCTGATCCATACGACTGTGTCCAAGTTCGATGTGATGAGTTGAAGCTCTGCAGAATTCAAGGTTCTATCTGCAGAATTTCCAGTATGTCAGAGCATGACTCCACATGTTTTTGAAGAGCCTAGCTCTAGAGACTAAATCCAGCCTGCCATACTAGTTCTGGCTTGTAGTGGCCCTGTCATCACTCAGAAGGTTCTTGCTGCCATCCCCCTCTCTCCAAGTGTATCGTGGGCCAGAGCTGATGCTCAACAGGGCCAGCTGGGCTTTGCTTTCTGGGGCATATATAGTGGTCCACAGCAAACATTTAATGCTGAAGATCTATTTCATTATAAAGCCAGTGTTTAAGGAGATTCTTCTACCCTCGACATACGCTGTGCTTGTAGCAGCTCGACCTAGAATCTTACAGATGAGCTGAATATGTGTTTTCATTCATGTGTGTCTCGCACAGGACCGGGACACAGACAAGAAGAGAATTGAAGAGCTGCTGGAGGAGAACATGGTCTTGGAGATTGCACAGAAACAGAGCATGAACGAGTCTGCACATCTAGGCTGGGAACTAGAACAACTGTCTAAAAGCACTGATCTTGCAGACAGTGAGTACCATCTGGGGTAGCTGTGGTATTTGTGGTCTACATCAGAGTAGACAGATTGGTTGACTGAGATGGGAACAGAAGTTGAATCCAAGACTGGAAAACTTCCTTTATTCAGCCACTTGACTTTGACCTTAGCTTTTTTGAACTTCTAAAATGTATTCCTTTAATATCTTTCACTTTCCTTTGAAAGCATCAAAATGTTTTGCTTTTGTTTTGTTCATCACTGAGAGAGTGACTTTTAAGTATCACACTTTAATAAAACTTAAAAAAAAAAGAAAGCTTTGTAAATGACACAGCAGAAATGTCACATTGAATATTTCTAACTGAGTGGTTGGGTGGAGTCCGTGATCTTTAGTATTCTTTAGTACAGTTAGTACAGACAATTAACTGGTTGTTAAGTCCCAGGAAGTAGTGTATGCTGAAGTCATTTATTTTTACTAGATACCGAAAAATGTGTGCAGTTAAAATAACTGGCTGATTTTTTCCTTTGAGTGGTTGATTTGATTTCCATAACTATCACAAACATAA
>VZTN01030774.1:3425-30152 GCA_013400515.1 Erpornis zantholeuca
GGGATTTTTTTTGTTGTTAGAATTCCTTTGTTCACCAGCTTTATTGTTTTACCTGCCTCCTGCCTTGCCTCTTTTACTCAGCTCATTCTATGTTCAACAAATCTTTAGGAGCAAAAGATGGTTGAAATCAGTTAAAAATTATAAATCCCTCCTGATTGCTTTTTCTCCCCCCTGCAAAATCTTGTATTAAAAGCTATGTATAGGTATAGTTAAATAGTGTGGAAGTTTGTGGTTATGAATTTAAGATCTTCATCTGATACAATACTGAAAAATAAATGACACCTAACCCATTAGAAGAATTAACTGTTTTGTGGGTATTTTCATTTTATAGGTTGGCATAACTCTCTTCACTGTTTCCCACAGGAAGTCACTTTGGAAACATCATGATGTATGTAGTCTTTGCTTTATTAAGAATATTTGTGGGTTTTGTTGACTGACTCTATGAAATTGACTTTGTGATTTAAGGTGTTGTCATTTTACATCCTAATAAGTCATGTTCTGTTTGGGGTTTTTTAAGGTTTTACTTTTCATAATCCTGTTTCACTATCTGATATGTTCTTATGCTTTTAGTTATGAAGAAACGCTATCCAGAAATTTTATATGTATCTATAAAATATGAGAGGCTTGCTACATGCTTAAGTCTTCTTTCTTAGACTCAAAAAAATCCTTAAACTAGAATCCAGTAAACAGCATGGAGTTTTTTGCTTTCATTATATCTAATACATTTATACTTTAAAAAAAAAAGGCCTTTAATACATGGATTTTTTATGGCAAATGAAGATTTTACTGTTCTTTTTATGCAGACAGGCTGTACATGTGGGTAAAAATACTGAATTAATACACAGGGATGAATGTGTGCCCTAAGTATGTTGTCACAAAACCCAAGAGAATAGTGTTAAGTCCAGATGTGGCTGTTAGCAGACTGATATATGATACGCAAAAATACAGTTTAACATTTTTACAGAGGCAGTTGAATTTAATACGGTGTGAGGTGGGAGCAGCTTACCCTCTGGTTAGCTGAGTTTAAGATTTTGCTAAAACTTTTAAAATTGTTTTAAAATATTTTAAAAACTACTTCAAAATACAATATACTTAGGTCTTTATAGACCTGGTAATTTTTAGGTGGTTAATAATATACGTTGGTTTTTTTCAGTTCTACTTGCATATGGATGGCAGAGGAAACTATGAGTTCAAGAAAATAACTGAAGACACAGTTGAATTTGGATCTTAAAGTCATGAACAGACCTGCTGCAGAGACTGATAATTACAGGAAGTGTGTAGAATGTCAGACAATGTACCATAAAATTACTTAGCTTGTTAAGCATTTACTATTATGTAGGATATTGCTAATTGTGTATATGTTGGTTTAATTATTGATACGTACTAAGAATGTCCTTATTCTTGTGGTTTAAAAACCTGCCTAAATTAAATTGGGCTTAAATTAGTGTAACCCGATTCATCCTGGGATGCAAATCATTTGAAATCGGCTGATTTGACTTTTATAGACCTTCTTTCCCTTCAGTGAAAAGCCCTGTTAAAATTAGGGTTGCTACCTCTCTTGTTCCTGCAAAGCTGTCGTGGATTTTTGCTCTGTTCTATGCATGTTTCAGAGAGTTCTCACATGGTGCAGGACATTGTCCCATCTTCAGATCTGTGCCCTGTTAAATGAAAGAGCCTTTTCCTTATCCAAGCCCTGTGATGTAGCCAATGTGCCCTTGCTGAAAAAGGATGAACTGAAACTAAAAGACAAAACTAATTCCTTCTGGTGTTTAGAAAAAAAAAAAAAAAAAAAGATTGTTCTTTGCTGGGATTTGGATTCTCTTTAACATCTGTCTGTCATTGCAGTTCTCTCTGCAGCTCAGCTGCCAATTTAGCAAAAGCTTTATCCATCCTCCACCCCAACTGTCAATTTTCTGTCAGATAAATATTGTGGTAATGAAGAGTTGAGAGGAGGTTGGAGGAAAGGACTGATCCACCGAAAAAAAGGGAGAGAAAGAAAAGTGATGATCCTTGTATCAAACAAGCTTATGAAGTTTTTTAGCTCCGAAGAAATGAATGACTCCCACAAGAAGAAACAGAGAAAAGAATGTGGGTCCAGTCATTCCTCAAATCATTAGAGGTTATAACAGGCTCAAAAATGTTAATCTGTGAAATAGCAGACTGTTGTCCTGTGTTCAGTCCTGTAATACAGCAATTACTTTTTCCAAGTTCCTCCTTTTCTCCCTTTTCAAAAAAATCTGATGATCTTACAGTTTTAGCTACCCTTCAGGTCTGAATTTGAAAGCAAGTGACGATGGTATGCTCTGTCTGGTCTTCTGGGCTGGGAAGCCTCAAACAATGCTTTCATTCTTCATGTTTATTCTCTTATTGTCATGATGTTTCTTGATTTCTGATACAAATTATTTGCCAGTGATTCTCTGTGTTTTGTAAGGATCTGCAGTACTTGGTGTTTTTTTTGTTCTAGCTTCCAAATCCCCTCAAAGGAAACAAACTTTTACAATAGTTTACTGTAATTGTTTTCTTCATACAAATGATTACTGTGGTTGTCGTTTGACTGACAAATGTAAATACAGCAAGGTGTTTTTTGTGATCAGGGAATCAGAAGGTATAATTCAAACTGAATTGCTGTTTAGGCTTTAAAACAAAAAAATTACAATACCTGTTGTACAGTGAAGGTCTAGTAGTTTTTTAGTGTTCCATGTAAGATATAATATAGGAATGCACTACATGAAGGCATGCATAAAATATGCAATACATCTGTACTTTGTGCATCTTTTATCAAGGGTTTAGATTTAAAAAAGCCCCTACTTTTTATAAAATGTATAAGTAATTGGATGCACTGCTGTTTGTTAATTTTTACCCAGTTTGATTAGTCATTTTCTTTCATGTTGAAATTGCTACCTGTTAATATTTTTCCTTTTATCATAGTTCTTGCCCCTACCTGTCAGTATTCTATCGAAGTACTCAAATGCAAACAGCTATCCTGGTACAAGAATCTAGTGACCACAGTAGAATCAGAGTATAATGCATCAATGAAAATCGTAAAAGCTTCTCTCTGAAGTATAGCATATTCAAGAGAATAAGGTACCAGAATAATTTTTGTGCTTGTTTTACAAGAAGGCAGATAGATGCCTGATTTCACTAATCTCTTGTTTCTGTTCATTCACATTCTCACATCAGCCATAAGATAGCAGGTAGCAGCATGCTGTGTGTGAGGTGGTAGTCTTTTTTGAATTGTAACCATGAAAATAGGGATGCCAGACAGGTTGTTGTGTGGGGAGGTTTTTTGGTTCGGGGTTTTTTTTGGTGGAAGTTCTCAGCACAAATGCAACTTGTTCTTTGGAATGTTTAGTAGCCTTTTAGAGAGACAAAGAAAAAATTAATCTCTAAACTGAGAGAGTTGCTATGATCTTTGTGATTAGGGCAGTCTTTTGCAGTTGAGTAGTGAACTTGGGATACTTTAATGTATTTCTAACACTAACAAGCAAAACCATTCACAGCACACTTACATCGCCCCCAGCAGCCAATCCCAACTGTACTTTACAATTTTACTGGTTATAACAGAATTTTGTGTAAACTTGTATTTATTTTTAAAACTAACAACAAGCAAACAAAAAAATCCATCTCCAAAACCAAGGAGGAATAGGTTTGCCTTTAGATGCCATGAAGTTTGTTGAAACTGAGTATGCTGGTATCTCCTTAGGGCCAGGACTTGATGTTTCTAAATATACTGGAAGGGAAGAAAAATATTCTTCTTTGCTTGATTGTAAGGGAGGCTTATAAAGAAAGTACAAAAATGAATGATATTTTAGAGTTATATTCTTAAAAGGCCTTACATTAAAGTGTTCAAGATAGACTTGATCTAATGAGAGATTGTAAAACAAATCTAATGAAAATGATCGAAGTCTCAGTTCTGTTGCAGAATTGCACTGTGATACTGTATTTTAGTTATGTTTCTTTAATAGCACAAGTTGGAAGTTCATGAAATGGAATTCTGAACTATTGTAGTAGACAACATACTGATGGATACTTCCAGTCTCGAATTGTTGGTGCTTTGAAGGTGGTACTGGAAATAGTCAGATGGCTGCATTGCAACAGTGGTGGGAAACATTCCTGTGTGTAAATACTGTAAAGTGTTTTGGAGGGGGAAATGGCGCTATATAAATGTAAGACATTAAGTGCCTCTGAAATAATAATAATAAATCTAAAGATAAAATATATCTAGGCTTTTCATGTTTCTTAATGATGTGATTAGGAATTCTGTAATAATACAGTGAATGCATATGCAACAAATGTTGAGTTGCTCAATGAGCCGATTGTCTTGTGTTCAGCTTTAAAAATCTGCAGTACTGTCTGAAATTTGCCCTGGAATCAGCCAGGTGAGGCCATCCAGTTTAGGCTTAACAAGTACATGAGCTCAGTACTGGAAGACACATACTTAGAGCAGTGGGATTAGAGATGTGTTAATCTGCTTTAAACCTGCATTGAGATTGGCTCGGTTGGCTGTAGCGTGGTGCTTATGACATATGAGCTATTTACTAAGGGCTGGACTCGATCCTTGTGGGTCCTTTCCAGCTCAGAATATTCTGTGATTCTGGCCTCTCCTTTGTCTGCTGGCCACTTCTTTTCCCTTTGTTGATTTTAGAAGGGCCTGAATAAGATTAACACAATATCAGTATGTAATTATTTTGAATGCTCCTTAATCTTTGTACTTGGAGGATAATAAGTTAATCACTTTCACCTTTATTGTATTTGTAATTTTTAATTGTTTTCCTTTATTGTGGTAGACATACCAGCTATCAGGATACTTGAAACACAGTAATGTAAAAGTGCAGCCAAGATATGCTTGAATTAACTTATTTTTTAAGTGATCAGTGGTTTCTAATGCTAACTACTATGAATTTTTCCTTTTCTTAGCTGAGATTAGTTGTACAAGAAGTGTATTGTATAGCATTCTTAAAGGGTAGAGCTGCCTTTGAAGGAAAATGTCTCAACCAAGGATGCAGTCTTAGAAATCAAAGTGTCATTCAATTAGATTGATGAGTTAGAGAGGAGGAAAGAAAGGAACTTCTGTGTTGTGGATGGGATGTTTAATACTTAAATTTATTTTTTAGATACATTAAGTCAAGGTAAAAGTTAAAAATCCATTATTAAAATTTAAATTTAACTCTCATCAGTACTGTGAGAAACATCCATGATAATGAAATTCTGCAAATAACTGCAAAAAATAGTGGGTTGAAAAGGTTGCCTAGGTTTTATAGAGAACATAAACCACAACTTCTATCTGTCAAGAAAATCAAGTGTGCAAGTTCAAATTTATGCTTACAAAGCTGCTGTTCAAAGCAGTTATTTCTATGTATAATCTATTTGTTTCTTTATTAGGTGTATATAGCCAGATGGCTTGTGCCAGTCCCTTTCCTAAGCATGGAAAGAGGTTTCTTGGTTTTACTTATCAGATATGTCAGGAAGAGGTAGGTTGGTTGGTTTTCCCTTCACATGTGGTTCAAGGCTCTTGCCAGTGCTCTGAACACAGTCAGTTTTTTATTATGATGCCTGAAACTTCACTGGGAAGTTTAGAGTGGAAGTTTAGAGTGGCTGTTATATGTTCTGATGAAACCCATCCTGTAACGTGCTCTCAAAGAGAGCATGAAATTGGTTTTATTCAACCCAAACCATTCTATCGTTCATCTTGAAGCAGAAATATAGCCAAGTTAGATTATTAGGAAAGCAACTTGTCTTTAATGCTAAAAACCTTAGAAAAATGTTATCTTCAAAGCCTTCTTTGAACTTCTACATAATTTTCTTTCCGTGTATTCAAAAGCAGAGTGGTGACAAGCAGCCTGGAACTTCACAGACAGAAGCTGTTTTTAAGGGAGTAATTTGGAAAATACAATTCAGGGATTAAATAGAAATAATATACCTAAGCAAATTCCATGGGGATTGACTTGGGAAACTGAAGACATTTTGCCAGTAATCCTGCAATGAATGCAATCATGCAAGAATAATCATCCAGTTGGCATTTTAAAATGGGAGAGAAGGGAAACTTTGTTGCTCCACTCGTGTGGAGTATATCTTTCACAAACCAATATCCTTACTCCCCACCCATCCCTCATTTTGGGAAGCAAGTGGCATCTACACATGATGCTGAACCAAAATAGAACAGAACTGGAAAAATGAGGTCAAGTCTCTCTAGACAGAGCAAAAAATGCTAAGACTGGTTTATTTGGGTAGAAATAGGGAACTCCACCTACATGACTAAGCATTTTCTCCATTGAAATGAATTAAAAGTTTGGCATGTATCAAAGCTAATTTTTTAAGCTTGATTATTGGAAGTTTGGGGGATGCTGCTCTGAAAGACAAACTCTATGTATGCATTTAAAGAGACATTCTATGTAAGCAAATATACCTTTAATCTCCTTATCCTGAGCAGTTTAGTGCAAGTAGGTCCTAAAAAACAATTGACTACTTTTAATCATGAATCATAACAAGTGTAAAAGTGCTCCCCAAGGTAAGCTAACCTTTATTTATTTACTTAATTGTAGTATATTACTGCAGGAATATGTTGGCACAAAAGGAACACCTAAACACAGCTATGTCAGAGGCAACTGCTGTGACAGACTTGGTAACACACTGAAAGATGAAGAGGGGTTAATAAGCTGCTGTGTTGGGAAAAAATTATGGTTAAAAAGCAAAGCATGCATGCCAGAGGCTTCTTAAAACTTGGATGCAATATTATATATTGCAACAAGACTTCTCTGAAAAGCCAGGAACCATTTGCAAAAACTTTGGATCTTAGTAGGGAATTAAGGGCCAAGGTCAAATCTTCTTAGCCCACCAATGCTAACTAGATTTAAAAAGAAAACTTTTTTTTTTTTTTAATTATTAAGATAACTGTATTTGCAATAGTCCTAGGCAGAGAGTTTTAGAAAGGCTGCTTTAGAAAGGTTAGATGTTCACATTCTCTTCATACTTAGAGTGTTACCTCTGTAAACTTCCCCAAGGGCCCTGGGGTGCGTCCTGCCTGGTGGTATAGAAGGTGTACCAGAGTAGGGATGTGTCTGACAGACAGTAGCAGTTCCTACATGCACCATGTATTTTATTGTCCCGAGTTTGGTGTGTAGGGGCCTGCCTGAGAGACTGGGTACAGAAGAGCAGCTTCTCAGCTGGGACCTGTTTGACTTCTTGTGCCTGTCACTGCCTCTGGAGTAGAAGGTAATTTGTCTCAAAAGGTGGTTTTGGGGTTGCTTTTTTGAGACGTGCTCAGAACTCAAAGCACGTACAGCCCGAAATAGCCCCAGTATCAAACACCACTGCCTTCCAGCTGTTCCAACCTGTGCCTTTTCTTTCCTTGCCACTGGATAGCATGTTTGTTATCACAGTTCCAAACATAGCTCGTTCTTAACATAATTCAGAGCTCAATTTATGGACATGTACAGCAATAGTAAAACATTTTCCAGTACTTCTAGAAAACTTCAGTTCTTTTCCTGAGGTTCTTAGTCCATTCCTCTAAGAGTTAAAAGGGCAGTAAGAGGGCTCTCTTTTCTGTTTGATGGATACTGAGGAAAGAAAATCTGCTAAGAAGCTTAACAGTCAGCATGAAAATCTAATTCTGAGCCACTACTGAGTTTCTGGGACTAAAGAAGTTTGTCAGGTGAAGGGAGTATGGTTTTGTCCAGGCTTTAACACCAACGTGCAAGCAATAGGTAAGTGCTGATGGATTGTTAACTGGGGCCCTTTTTCCAGCAGTGCTTGAATATTGGACAACACAGGGTATGTTACAACCCAATTCCTGGAGAAGCTGTCAGAGGGAAGCACTGAATAGAACATGGGAGGTGTTCAGGAGCAGAGAGCTGCTCCTACCCTTAGTATCAGACCTTACTGAGGTGTTCAGATTCTCTATTCCTTTTCATTATTAGAAAAGACAGGGTCTAATAAATTTCTCATGCCCTTTTCCTCCAAATTTTGGTGAAATCTGGATTCAAACTGGATCTCAGGGTGTTACTCATTTAGGAACATTTGTATTGTTAATGTGCTGATTATGCCTTTTTTTACCACTTGGTGTCACCTTTTCTAGGCATACGAAGCATAAAACCCAGACTCGGGTTGCAGAATTCCTGTTGCAGAGATGGCTCACAGTACCAATTGTACGTGCAGGGCAACTGCTCCGATAGATCATTGTGAGGGGAGGGGCGGGGGCGTGGGTCCACAGTCCTCCTGCAGCACTGACATCCAGGGCTGTGCTGGCACCCTCGGTGCTCTGTGGAAGCAAGAGATCCTGTTAAGAATAAAGTGGAAGGTTGGGAAATGAGACTGAGTATTATCTCTGTGGAAATGTACAAAGTTGGCATGAATGGATGGTAAAGTATGAAGGCAACAGAGGGGAAAACTTTTGTGTTAATCAAGGATGCACACTTTAAAATAAAAAAAAAACCAACACACAAACCCACGTTTTTCCTGGAATAATGAGTGCTTCTTACTGGAGTAGATTTTAAAATCTCACTTGTCACTCTAGCTCTTTTATTACACTAGCTTTTTAATTGAGCTGTGTAATTACTGAATAACTAATTTTAAAAATACCATGTGATCTCATTGGCAAAATATTTCTTTGTTAAAGGAAGGTGGGTTTTAATTAAACCTCTTCTGATGATTTTTTAAAATTCAACAGTGCCAGTTCTTTGCTACTTAGATATTTCTTGAAGTAATAAAGGTAGTAAACTTGAAAATAAAAGTAGAAGAAAATGCATCAGGGAGTATAAATGAGATCTGCAACTGTCAAGATTCTTTAGTTCATATTAATAACTTCATTGTTATTTTAAACAAGACACTAAAAAAAATACACCTAAATGTAATTAGGTGCAATAAGGTACTCGGAGAAGTGCTAGTGAATGTTCTGGAAGTTACTGTCTCAATAATAGTGACCAAAGGGAGCTGTAGAGGTAAAAAATAATGCTTCCATGCTATTAATATTTTTTCAATTGTAATTAAAGAATATGGATTTATTCAGGTTCTATATTTTGGTTAAAATGAGATCCTGCCTACCTGTCTGAAGAATATACAGCAGTGAGTTCATCTCTCATGAAGAATAGGTAATGGGAATGAGTAGGGGATGGAGGAGAGGAAGGGAAACATCAACAAAGGAGCTGGGGGAAATCAGGAGCAGAAACATTTCAAGCTTCTTACAGAAGCCAGCCACTGAAATATGTCACTAATAGGGTGCAGATTTTGACAAGATGAGAAACCTTGTCAACTGGACATATGAGACAGGGCCTGGCTCTGAAACCCTGGAGGCAGTCACTGTGGCTGCATGTTAATAACAGGTACTGGCAGGTTTTTCTGGAAGAAATCACCCCTCAGGGAAATCTTGCTATGAACTTGGCTAATTTAGCTACAATTAGAGGCTGAGGAGTTACAGGGAAAGATTTTCTTTCTGGATCCTTTGGGCGATGCTGAAAGAGGCTCTGTGGCTTGAATGAGAGCCTGTGCCAGAAGGATCTCACTGGTGGGAAGACTTCTCATTATATGTTGTAAGGAAGAGATCTGCAGCACATCTTTATGCCCTGAGCTTTGCTAAAAGTTCTGCTGTAGAGCACTGGAGGACACACACCATCAAATAAGGGAAGGGCAGCTCTCTGTGACAGTTTGTCAGGGACTGACTGGGTGTAGTCTGTGAGGGAGCAAATGCCATGGTGAGTAACACCACACCTAAGGGTTGTGGAAAGATTTTCAGCCTGCCAGTTCCTGCTTCTGTCCTGTCCAGCAGGTTGTTCTTTTCCTGTCATTCTCAAACATGAACACCAGGACAAACACAGACTATAGAAAGCACGGTTAGTTGTATGTGGATAAATTCTGCGTATTTAGAAGATCATTCAATTGACTCTTGGGTCTGATAATGTGTATTACAAGGTTCAGAACCTGTGTGGCAATCACTACTAACCTGCAAAATAATCAGCTTTAAAAAACTGAGCCAAGAGGGTAATCTGTCACAGCTGTTTATTCTCACTTCAGGACGAAACTCTTTGTCCTGAGTTGCCACATAACTAGTGACCCAAGTTAAGCTTATAATCGCATTCTTATCATTGCATGCCTCTCAGCAGCAGCCTTCTCACACTGGAAAGCTGAGTCTGCTAGAAATAGCTAACTTGTTTGCTGCCATATCCATCACACATACACTTATGAAGTCCTCTACACTTGCTCATTTCATGACAATGGCAGTAATTTTATTGTCTGTATTGCTGTTAGGGCTGACAGAAAAGTAGCCGAACAGTATCAGCCTTTATTCACTTATGTGAAGAAGAATGTAGTTTTAAAGCAGGCCTATTATAGTGTGCAGTGTTACACATTCCCTTGTAGAAGGAGAGGACACAAATACTGTGTGAAGGAACTATACAAATGTATTTATCCACTTGAAATTGTTGGATACCTTTTTCAGATAACAGGGAGCAAAGTGGAACAGGGGAATAGGGAGCATCAGTAGAACACACTTGCTTACAGAAGAAGCTTAGAAGAGGAGCCAGGGAACTCGGGTGCATAGGAAAAGCCTTCCCTTTCTCATATCCATTTCCTGTGTGTCTGGCTCCATCTTAAATCCATACAGTGCTGAAGTGGGCAGATGTGTGAACCTAGTCTTCCTAGTGACAATGCCTTGATTGGTGTAACAACTTCTGCTCAACCCAACACTCTGAGAAAATTTCTGAATAAAATATTTTGCATGGGTTCAGCCTGAAGGACAGAACTTGCAGAAGTTTGCAATTAAAACGCTCCTTTCCCAACTGTCCACAAAAAGAAAAAAACCTCTTTGAAATAGGATCTGTGAGCCCCGTGACGCTGGTTACTCAGCATTGTTGGACGATAACATACTGCAGCTAGGAAACAAGTGCTTCAGGCTTTAGGAACTCGTGTAGTCAGGGGTCACTCTTCTGCCATTTAAGGCACTTTTTTGCATTTCTGTGGGTGTCTCTACTCCCCTCCTTCCCTCCCCCCATGTTCAGAACAAACCACGAATCCCTTTTAAGAAGTATGATTTATAGCATTATTCTGTGGTTTATGACAAGCAACTGCATGGTCTAGTTAATAAATGCTATGCTGTAACTACAGGCTTTCCTTTTCCTATTAGCTCTTCCCTTTTCTGCGTCTGGCACTGAATGAAGCTGAGGAAGCAGAGCGCCACGGGGAAGGGAAGTAATGATGACAGCTCTGGAATGTTTTTAAATTTACTCCCACAAGCTCTCATGTTTTTGATTGCTGCTGTAAGATTCCTTCTCCATACAAGGCTTATGCATCATCAGAAAATGCATTAAGCATTTATTGCTCAATATGAAGTAAACAGGGTTTTAGTGGGGGAAATCTGGTGTTTTTCTTCCCTCTGTAAAAGAAGAAATTAACACAGAAAACCCCCTATAAGCCACACTGACACTTTCCCGGGAGTCTTAACCCACACACAGATGGTATCTATAGCACAGCAGGGATGAAATATATAAAGTACAATTCTGTACAAATTGTCAGATTGGGATATTAATTTTGTATGGTATTCCTTCTCATGAATACAATGGGTATCATATTTTAAGGCATGTAAGAAGCGTTGAGATCCATAGCCATTTAGTTCCAACTACAAGACCATTTTTATTTTTTATTCTCTTGATTTTGTGTGTGTGTTTTGTGTATGCTGATCTCCATGATTAGGAGTTCTCATCTCTGAAGCAGGCTCCCCTTTGAATGAACATTAGTGCCACAAGTACACACAGCACTGTGGAAATGGAAGGAGAAGCTGTGAACGCAAACCCTGACTAACTGCTCATGGAAGTTGCCAGTGGAAATGTGTCTCAGGACTCTACAAAACCTCTGGTCTGTGAACTGTGGCTTCTCCTAGTTTTATCCTTAGAGGTGCCCTGGTAGACTACTTTACACACTGGTTAGATTGTGGCAGCTTGCCTACAGTACTGTCACAAATAAGTTTCCTCAGTGTATATTTAATTTAGTTCTGGAATGAATAGTGTACATTGTTTTGAAAAGGAAAAGAAAGACTTATGTTTCCAGTCACCTTTATTTTACTAGAAAAGTATAAATTACCATCATAAATACAGATATCACCAGTATAAAAATTAGATTCTCATTTAATAAAATAAATACTAAAAGTTAAAGCAACAGGTATCTCCAAATTCCATCACCAATATGATTTGAATCTATACAACAGAAAACATTCATCAATTGTTTAATTAAAAATGATGTTCAAAATGCAGTAAATACTGCTACCTATTTAGTGCTTACTGAAGTGAGTTACTACTGACTCAAAGCCTGCCAAGTATTTGTTCTAACACTTACTTGGAACTATCGGACTCCCCTGTCTGTATAACTCTAGTTGTAGTGTAATTGGATATACTTTCCAGATAAATAAAAAGTACCTGCTTCAATAGTGTTTCTTACAAGTTGCCAGTGCAGTAGTTTGTTTCTTTACCTTTGTCTACATCCAAAGATAAAAACACCAAGTTAATTTTATCCAAGAAGTACAGAAGTAATAGTAGCAATTTTGTCATATCTGAACTAACAGATCATTTCAGCAGTTAATATTGTTAAAAGACTGATAAATACAGGGTTTGTTTCATAGAAACAAAACAATGTTCCTTTTAGTTAGGTAAAGGACACCTATTTTTCAAAAGTAGTGTTTTTTCCCCTCACAAGTACCGTAAATCCTCTGGCTCAATAAGGCCATACTGATAAAAATTAAAAGTACCTCTAGTTCAGAATCCTGTTTCAGACAGGACAATAGAAGGGGCTTGGGAACAGTCTAGGAACAATCTCTCTGCAAAAGACCTTGACAATTTAGAGATGGGCAATCACCAACCATATGAAGTTCAACAAGGGCGTGTTGGATTCGGCACCTCGGATGGGGCCTCCCTGGATGTGCAGACAGACTGGGGAATGAGAGGCTGGAGAGCAGTGCCATGGAAGGGGACCTGGGGTCCTGGTCAATGGCACATTTAACAGGAGTCAGCAGTGCCCTGGCAGCCAGGAGGGCCATCCCTGTCCTGGGGCACAGCATCGCCAGCTGGGCAAGGGAGGGCATTGTCCCTCTCTGCTCTGCACTGGGGTGGCCTCTCCCCAAGTCCTGGGGGCAGTTTTGGGTGCCACAATATAAAAAAGACATTGAGCTATTAAAGAGGGTCCAAAGGTTGGTGAAAGTCCTTGAGTGGAGGCTGCAGGAGGAGCAGCTGAGGTCACTTGATCTGTTCAGCCTGGAGGAGACTGAGGGGAGATATTGCAGTCTTCCACATCCTCACCAAAGGAAGCAGAGGTACCAACCTCTTCACTCTGGTGACCAGTGATAGAACTCAAAAAAACAGCATAAAGCTGAGTCAGGGGAGGTTTCAGTTGGCTATGAGGAAAAAGGCTCTTCCCCCAGAGGGTGTTTGGGCACTGGAAGAGGCTCCCCAGGGCAGTGCTCACAGCACCAGCCTGGCAGAGGTCAGGAAGCATTTGGACAACGCTCTCAGGCACAGGGTGTGACTCTTGGGGATGGTGCTGTGCTGGGCCAGGAGCTGGACTCGATGATCTTGTGGGTCCCTTCCAACTCAGCTTATTCTGTGATTCTATGATTGTAACAGGTCACCAGAATGCTCTTCCAGCCTCTGGCCACTAATGACACAGGGTTTCCCAATACTGGATTTTTCATCTGTAGTGTCTAGTGGATTTTTTAATCCACATAAAGTTTGGGCTTCAGAATTACTGTTTCAGAGAGCCTAAAAGGCTCCATCCAATTACCCAGTTTAGGTATTTTTGTTGTTAGGGTTTTTTCTGCTTTGGTACTGGCATTGGTGTCTGCAATACTTTTTCCTTAGACACCATTAAGCAGCTCCTTTTCTCTCACAGCTCTTGCTTTCTTTGCTTTCTTGCGTTTACATAGAACCACTGGAAGGACAATGGCAAGAGTGATGACTGCAACTGCTATCACTGCCAGGATGATAAAGAATCCTGTTCCATATTCTGTAGGGAAAAAAAAATTCCAAGACTCAGATATCAGAACCCACAATGCTCCAGTGCCACAAATTCTTAGCAGTCATTCCACTGAATGAAAAAATGCTTTCTGTGTTTTAGTCTTGCAGAAGTAGAATCACAACTTCAGTGTGAACTGAAAACATTTTAACATGAATTTGTTGAACTGAGGTAAAGCTTTATTTCACCTGGTTCACTCTAGGTTTTAATCTACTTTAGTAAGTGTGCTAAAGTACTATGCTAACACCATTAGAATAAGTCAAACCATTCCCCCTGCCTGTACACTACTTCTGTCCAAGTAAAAATCTATTCTAGGTTGTAAGCTAGAAAACACCAAGAGAAGAGTTTTCTATTTGAATTGTAATGAAATTGTAATTTATCACTTTTGTGTAAATCTTCTGGATAAGAAAGCTAATTTGAGTTCATTTACCATTTTAGAAGAGCTTTTCTAGAGTGCAAATATTCTTACCCATGGGGAGGAAAGATACCACACAGCAATGTGGTATTATTTAAATAATATTGATGACTTTATGTGGAAGACAGTGTTATCCAAACAGCTAATCTGAAATGGCTAGCTGATTCACCTACACTTCCTAACTTATTTACCAGTAAAGAAGTCAATCTGCCAACCTTTTAACAGGAAAGAAACTTACTCTTGTTATCTGCTTTTGGCATAACTATGGGTCAGTTCATACTATAAGTAAATGGATATGCAGGTTTCCAGCACTTCTGGAGCTGTGTTTTAGAGCTAACCCATCAAGCACTTACTATGGCACCTGCTATTAGAAGGATCTGACACAAACAAAATAAAAGCAAAATGAAGCTGAAGGCTTGTGATGAGATCTGAAACCTCAGACATCTGTCATCAACTCAGACAGTTTAATCAAAACAGTTGGGCAAAACCCAAAAACCAGCTCCAACTAACTACGGATAGAGGACTCTTACTCAGAGTGAGTTCTTCCCATGCATTTCCATGTCCCAGCTGTGTCTTCTAACTTACATAGCAAACAGTTTCTTTCATAGCAGGCATCACAATTAAAAGATGTGGGGTTTTAATTAGAACATTAAAGACTGGGTGACAAACGTCACCCAACACTCACCATCTAAGATATTGCCTCCTACGCTGGTGCAGAGCACTGTGCTCTCCTGGCCATTCCGGTTCTCTCTGCGGGAGGGAATGATTCCCTGCACATAGAAGCAATAGTTCTGCCCGCTGTCAACGCTTACTTCAAATCTACGGCTTTTTGTTGTTACGTCTTTCTGTGAAGGAAAAAAATATTTCAAGTGTCAGCTCTTAAGGTAGCACAGATATTGCATAACTGTACAGAACATAAAATCTTTACAGAATAAAAACTAGAGTTACACCTTACCTTCCCAGAACTTTGATCTTTCCAGTAATAGAGTTTGTATTCCAGGTCATGCTGGAAAATATCTTGAATACTTTGAAAACTTCTATTAGGAAATGTATATGGTGTAAGTGGATCTTTGAACACAACATTCAGCTTGGAACCTTCTTGTGAATAATCCTTTATGTCTGGTTTTCCAATAACAGCTAAACAAAGATTTTAAGAATTAAAAAAATGACATAATTTTTCATACATGACTCTTTTTCCTTCTTCCCTTCATTACCTTCCCTTCTCAAAACTATTATAAGTTTACAAAGCCAAAATAATACAGTGAAGGCCTAGATTGTAGACAAGTAGCTTCACAGTAACTAAAATCTTCCACCCTCTCCTACAACAGGGAAAGCTTTATGCCTGAATATCTTCTTCTCCAATATCGGTACGACTACTGTAAAAATCTACGGAAAAAACCTTTAAGCTCAAACTAAACGTTGTCTAAATCAGAAGTAATATTGAAAAGAAATTTATAAGAAGAATTTATAAGAAAGATTAAATTAGCAGTCCTACTTACTCTGACTATAAGGTGTAAATTTTTCAGAGACTGCAAAAGGTGGCTCTTCAAAGTTATCCATCTCTGTGGGCCTTACAGACATTATGTATGCTGTATAGGTCTCCTTTACATTGCTGAGCACATCAGTAACATCACACTCTGTTTCTGATGTCAGTATGCATTTTCTCTTTATGTCAGATTTCTGTCTGAAAAGAGCAAGAAAGAAGTGTCAACACTTTCAAACCAGACACTTATATGTTTAGATATGTTGAAAAACATTTTCCCCCTCAAACTGTATAGATTTCCCTCATCCAGTAGAACAGTCTTGCAGGTATTGGGCTGAAAAGAAGACAAAACCTCCAAAGCCACTGTCCTGTACAGCTGTATTTCACAATTCAAAGCAGAATCAAGTAAATCAAGTATGATCAATATTAACGACAGACATATGCTATAGGACACATATATGAATTCAAAATTCAGCCTTTTACATGAATTGAGTAGAAAACATAACTCATTCTGATGTTGCATTTTTCTGCAGTTGCAGAATGTATTTTTAAAAATATAAGATGCATAAATCACTTTGGAGGTGTTATCCTTGTTGCATTTGAAAACTATTGCCTTAAGAAACATCAGCTGTTACAGGAAGCTCTATTGACATTGATTGTTTAATGTGACAACAACGTCTCCATATATGTGTCATTTGGTTTGGCATCTATGCAAATGCCACTAAGCACCAGACAGTAGTAGCAAATTTCAAGGCAAAATTACAATTTAAGAAATATTGACAAAAAACATGACCCATGCACTTCTCTTGATTTTTGAATGATAGAAAGCAGGTCCATTTACTTGTGAAATAGCAATAAGACTATGAAAAAAGTGTTAATTTGTCATTTTACTCCCTCATAAGAAGGAATGAAAAAACAGATTAGATATTACTCCTTCAATTCTTTTCCCTCTTTTTGCTGGTGAATTAAGGAAAAGAAAAATTGTGTGATGTCAGCCGGAAGAGCAAGTGCTGACTGTTTGAATATTAACAAATAGGTTTTCTTCAAAGTAGATCAAGTTTCATTTTTCAGAGTCACCTGAACTCCCTTCTCACTTTACCAGATTTCTTATGTCACAGATCAGTTCGGGACAGTGCCAAAAGAGATGCACTGAAAAGGAACAGAAGTTCCATCTTTGCAATGAAACAAATGTGCTCTGTAAATGTGCATACACAAGAAAGCAAACATTTAAGCACAATTCCTCTGGAACAGCAGCTTCAGCCAAAAGAGGTGCCTCTGCTGCAGAACTACACCTGATTCTATACTAACTCTTGGGCAAGCAGATCTCAATTTTTTGCAAGCAAATTGTCTGGAAAGAAACTCCAAATTCAAAAACTTAATAAAATTTGTTCTGCTAATGGTGTGCTTTTAAGTCCATTCATCTAATCACTCTCTTAAAGAATGAAAGAGCACATTAAGCCATTGCACTGGTATTTCACCTGTTAGTCATGAGAGAACACTCATTTTTATGCCACTTTGAGAGACACTAGAGACTACAGTACCACTTTTTCATTAATATGTAGGAAGTTTGATGATGCATTTTCCCTTTAGGGCATGTTTAATAATGCTCTATGCTTTAAAATGGGAGCTAAAACCCGCACAGATTTATCACTGAATTTCATGGAAGGTTTTGTGCAGGTCTGGAAGAGGCATTAGACATTTTACATAAGCTGGCTACGTTTTACAGCTCACATAAAACACGATGACAAAGGAAGTCTTGACAGAGGTACAAAGGTAATTTTTAGTATTACCCAGCAAGACAAAATTATTAATTACTGTGATTCACTGATTAGAATAAAATGCAGACTCATTTATTAGACACCTCCCAAGACTGAAGACACAAGTCCAGACACCTTGAAAAGCTAAAGTTCTGTCTTATATGTGGTATGTCAGATTGAACATCAACTCCTTCAAAGTATTCTGGCTGGGTCTGTCCAGCAGCACCGAACCCCAGAACTGAAATACTGATCTAAAGCTCAACTCTCTCTTTCTGAAGTGAGCAAAACCAGAAGTCTACACCAGATATTTTTATAGTTGGACACTAAGAAATAATAACAGCTGGGCTGACAATTTTCCTAAACCCTAATATTTGGGCACTTTCCTCTCTCTCAGAAATATTCACTCTCAGAAATATTCAAATACGCTTTCTTTTCATTTTCTTTAATTCCTATTAATGAACATATCTTGGTGTTACCTACTTACCCGTGTATTTCTACAGTATAGAAATAGCCTGATGGTTTTGGTTGCCACTGTAGTATAGTTTTAAAATTGATTGAAGACCAAGTTATATTGACTGCTGTTGGTAGTTCTCCATAGCCTTTAAATACAGAAAAGAGTGCCATCAGTCATATTATATATAATTCCTGTTTCCCTGCACTCAGTGTTTAGTTAAATGAAGCAGTTGCCATTGATTGTAACTTGGAAATTGTTTCTTTTGGGAAAAAAGACTCAGTCCTGCCCTTACTGAAGGACTCCTTAGTAAAGGAATCTGCTCTGGCAGAAGTATAAAATGAGAAGAAAATTATTTTCTATCGTATAACTCTGAAATGGACGAGTTAATTTGGAGTTCTGTTTAATGCTTCCTTTTTGATCCAAGACCTCTGCAGAAGATACAAAAGCTTGAAGATACACATCAGAATGTTCAAGCACTGAACAAATGCGGCGCAGTTCAAAATCATCCTTAGCTGTATCTGCTGCTGTTAGCTCCTACGTTCCCATTTACATATTTTAGAAAGATAAACTCTTTTTAAAAATCAGTGCTTTACCCTATACACCTACTATATCTGAGCGGGGCCACCCCGGGATGAGCTCGTGTCCCCTCAAGCAGATGGGAGGTCAGTCACAGCTGCTTCGGGGAAATGCCCGGGACGAAGCCGGATGGGAAAATCCCTCGCACCCCCATAACATCTGGAAACCTCTAACCCGCTTGCCTTCTCTACCTCTTCGACAAGCTCGGGGCTGGGAACAAGGGGAAGAAATCTTGCGACTTCACTGCAACTGCAGACCCCCGTGGCAGCCCCCGCTCGCCAGCGCGGCCGCGGGCGGTGAGGAACCCGCAGCAGGACCAGCCCCTGGCGGCCCGGGCAGCGGAGCGCTGCAGCAGCAGGGTCGGCTCGGAGNGCGCAGCATCCTGGACGGCGTGAGGGAGCTGCGGCAGGCAGCGGCCGCCGGCATATATGGAGCGGGGGAGAGAGGCGGGACTGAGGCCTCGCCCAGCGGGGGCGAGGGGACGGAGCGCGGCGGAAGCGCTCGGGCACCGCCGGGTTGAGCAAGCACAGCGGGGGATTTTCGAGGAAAGTGAGGGGAGGCGCGCCGAGGGACGGGCGTGTCCCGCGGGCCCCAGCCCCGACACCGCGTCCCCCGGCGGAGGCCCACCTGGACGTGAGGGCACACCTGCGGTCCGTGTCCCCCTGCCTGCTTGGTGTCACCAGGCACTTGTTCCACCCCTCTCTTCTCCTCTTGAAATACTGGTGAAACTGGACACCGCTGAATAACCAGCTTCATCCACTGCAAACCTTCAGCTGGCTGTCGAGGGGCACCGCAGCTTGGAAGTGGCTGCTCTGTGGGGCAGCCGGTCATGCAGAAGTGATGTTGGGTTAATTAACTTCTGTCTTGTACATTCTGAAGGGCTGAATATGTCAGTCCTTGCCTCACCACTCAGGACACTGGACATCAGCCAGATCGCATCCTCTGTTCCCTTACTCCGTGTGTACGTGAACCCTGTCCAGACTCACCGCTCACACCAGACACAAAGTAAGTTTCAGGTGTTCAGAGCTTAGTACCTCGCCTCTCCTATAAACCAGGGGCTGTTAGCCCTTTTTCAACAAGGTCACATTGGAAAGGTATGCCATTTTCAGGGGAACAGGGAATCTGACAGAAGGTTTTCCGCATCGCAACCTTTGCGGCAGGCTCCTGGGCTGCGTGTGGCTGTCACGGTGTCCCCTAACACCTTTCTCCAGGCCGGGGTTGTGTGTTGTGGTTCTGTGTAATATTTAAGCTCTGGAGGGAGCTGTGTTCGCAGGAGCTCAGGACTCTGCCGCAGGAGGGTGGGAATCAGACCATGCAGTAGAACCTGTGTCATAATTCAGGGGGGCATATGCATTTACAGTCTTAAACTGACTCTTCATTTTATTTTGATGCTGATTTGGTACAATGTACGTGGAACATATAGGTAAGAGAAGAAGAATAATGGGGAAGTTCCATATTTAATTACCTTTAATTTTCATTATTGACACATACTTGTCTGCAATCAATCAGTTCTCTCTCATAATGCAAAGTAAATGCATATGGAACAAACTACAATATCCATGTCAACCAGAGTCTGCATTGGAATTCATACAGTATGTTCTAAGGTGTACCTAAACCCTTGATTTTTAAGTTATTGGCATACCTTCACTGAAATCTGGCCATACACCTAATTTTCCTGCTTCGTTTTTGATCAAATTTCAGCACTGTCTCCGTGTAGCTGTATGCCAACATTACATCAGCCAAAAACATTGCATGCTTTTATCTTGGTGTAGAACACAGATCTTGTGTGTCTAGGTTTTCAAGATGGTGACCTTATAAGATCACAGTTGATTTTCAAAGAACTTTAAAAAGAAAAACAGTACTCACAATGTTTTAAGAAAGAGATGCTTATATAAAACTTTAAAATCACCTTTAGGCTTTAATTCCACTTAATTACATGTAGCTGAGTCACAGAAGATGGAAAGTGGGTCAGCGGTAGTTTCCAGTTTTTATGCAGGTAATCCCAGGATCCCCTTCTCCTGCCCATTCCTTCTTACTCACACCTCTTCTGTCAAGAGATCCCACACTTGAAATAGGTGAGGAACCATGCAGACCTTGTCCAGACTAACTAGTGTGATCACTGCTACCTTATTCCAGTTTCCATCAAGGTATTTTAGTGTTCACTAGTGCTAGGCTTTTAGATATCCTCCTCCTTGCTGCCGTGTGAGAGAAGGAGGCCACTGGTTTCCCAGAGTAAACTGTTTAAACCAGCTTGCCTACCAGCTGAGAGGAGCTATGGGGTTAGAGGAAGCAGGATAACTTTACCAAGCCAGTCATTGTGAGGAAAGGAAGTTGAGGGGAAAAGTTGAAAGATGGGGGGAAAAGACAGAATGCAAGGGGGAGTGCAGCTAGATCAGGTTGGTGATGGAAAAGGGAGAAGCACTGAGGTGAGGAGCTGCTGCTGCCACCTCTGCTCTTCTTTCTTTTCTTTGACCAAGAGCAGATTTGACTACAGAATGAGAACTGGTCAGCACTGCCTGGCTCAAGGCATCAACAGGCATGGGAGACGAGAGGAACTTCACAGAGCCTGACATGGTCTGATGCCTCTGAACTCTGCTGAGCAGCCAATGGCTTAACTGTGACATTCTGGTCACATTTCCTGCCCACTTTATAATATTTCGACAGCTCATTTAACACAGAAAAATTGTGCCTTATTTCAAACATATGTTGCTACATGCAGGAGAGCCTTCTGCTGATGTAGAGATCTGGCAGTTTGTCTAGAAACGTAGTATTTGGCTCCCATAGTGCAATGCCAAAACGTAGACATCATCTCTGTACATGTCCCTAACCAATTTAGTCATCCTGTGCTCATTTTACAATCAGCTGAGAAAAATTTCTTTCCTAAGGTGAAGTACATATTTTTCTAGTATAGGCACCTAAAGCAAGTCAAATGAATCTATTTCAGTGTTGAAATAAGTGGAACATTTCTATTGATGGAGACAGGATCTTGCTGTGACTATTTAGAATATGCGGGAGACGTGCAAGAGCATGAGCCTGGCTGCAAACTTTAGTTTAGACAACCTCTTCCACTCTCTGACATTTTAACTCTAGTGAACTGCATGGAATCACAGTTGCTCCCCATTTGGAAAGTTTGCCAGAATGCAAGCACATTCTACAATTTTTCTTTCCTTGATATGTGTGATATGGAACCATAATATTGATTATGGGAAAAGTGAGAAGAAAAGCAAATGAAATCTGTGAAACTCCTTTCTTTTGAAGAGATGTGCGTATTTATTTTTACTGTATGACCTGCCAAGTTTCTCAACTGGTTTGCTTAGAGAGCCACAAATAATTCTTTGCTTAGCAAAGCAATTGCCACATCATGTTTTCTGTACTGTCATATATAATTGTTGAAGCGGAATGCCTCAGGTGACATCAGTGACAGATTGGTTTCTTTACGCTGATGGTTTTGCAAGACTGTAAGTAAAATTTTGTAATAGTTATTAATGTTTTGAAATTTTGTAGTGCTATAAACATTCATCAGTCCGTGCTAACATAGGAGTCAGCAAGACCATCATGCCCAATAGTGTAAAATTCATGTGTGAGCAACATTTGAAATCCCTGAGAGCTTTTCCCACAATGAAATTGCTCCTGATATTTATCTTGAGTTTAAATCTTTGTTTAATTTGTCTTAGTGACCTATATGATTGGGTAAATTATGTAATTATATAATTAATTATATTTCATTAGAAACCCCAGAAATTTAGGTAACAACCTCTGACTTGGTACCTGCTTCCATAAGTATCTTAGCATTTCTCTTGCTGCTTTATCAAATACTGTGTTATAAATGCATACACAGAATCACAAATACCATTGAGAAACAGTATTTGTAATTAAGAGGACTTGTATAATATTGTAAAATTAGTTGCGAAGTTCCCTTTTTGATGCACAGAAACGTAATTAGTATAGTTTCCCTGTGGTAAGCAAAGTCATTAAACTAGTGTAATGGAATGAAGAATCAATTTATATACCTAAAAGTTGCTGTGTTTATTCCTGAGATCTGCATACCAGTGAAAGTCCCAGTGACATGAATTCTTTGTGAGTCCCTGATTTTCTTATTACCTAAACTATTATAAATTATTCTGTGATTCTAAAGCTACCATGTGATTTTATAAAATCACATGTAGCTTAACAGAAAATAATAAAGTTTCACTGGAATAGAACTAGTTTAAAATTTAAATCCAGTTCTGACATTAATGGATCTTCCTTTCACTTGTTGAAAAAGAGTAATGAGTAAACAAAATGGATATAAAAATTGAAATTAGCAAAAGAGATTTCTTACAGAGAGGCACAGGTACAATACAAATTTCTTGTTGAGAGTAGAAATCCTGAAGCAAATATTTGTATGTTTTTCTGAAATTCTGCTTCCAAACTTTGTGTTGTTACCACATTGCTCATACACACATCTCCTCACTTATCATAACGATACTTTAAAAAGAGACTCTAGCACAGGAACAAATCTTGGGGGAGTTTTTGAGTCTGGAGGGGCTCTGGGATCCTGTGTGGAAACGATGCCTGCTTGGGAGGCAGAGCAGGCATCCAGGGAGGGAGGCTTTGAGCCTTTTCCACTCTGAAAATTCTTGTCAACATTGCTTTGGTGTTACCTTCGAGTTCCTGTTTCTGACTTGCAGAATGATGTGTGATGCGTTTATTATCCTTTCCAAATCTTGTTTTGTAGCACTACTTCATGAAAAAGAATTTGACCAATGTATTTGTGTGCATTTTATTTCTGTGATCTTTAGCAATTCCTTTGGGTAAATAAGATTGTGTAAATGAAAATTTAAACTACGCTTTGGTTGATTTGGTGCATGGAAGACTTCAGAAAGCAAGTGACTGCAGCAATAGCACAGCTGTGTTGTGGGGAGTGCTGCTGTAGTGCCGTGAACAGCTGTGTTTGTTTACTAGTGACACTCTCCTGATCAACGACAAGCAATTACAAAAGTAGTAATAAATGTCACTGGAGCACAACAGAAACTATGGAGATGGAGACACTAAATTGTATTGGTTCCTTCTGTGCCCAGAGGCTTTTGTTTAGCCAAACCAAAGTGTTATAAGGTTGAATCTGTTGTCTGACACCCTGATGCTGTCTGTCTTCCCTTTATTCCAGGTGTTCCATCACGATTGTGAAGTTGCCTCTTGGGGTATTTCATTTACCCTGTAATATCTTAATGACATAAATTAGTCTTGCAGCTCCTATGCATCTCCCTCAAAAGATGTATTTTTCCCAAGTGTTGTTAGACACAACTACCAGACCTTTTTTATTTAGGTTTTCTTCTCATGCCTGAGTTTGTGAGGAAGAGACCAAACTGAAAAAAACCCAAAAAGCCACATAAAAATTAAGTGACAATAAAACTTGTTGAAAAGGAGGTAAATACATTAAGAGTAACCTCTTTTTTTTTCATATTGAATCCAGTCTCAGCTCACGACTCTATTTAAATTTCAGGACTGAAATAAATCCATTTTACTAGACAGTTATTTAAAACTGTTAGTAAATCTTAATTGCCCTTTCTCACAGATTGTTAAAAAATACTGACTTACTAATATTAGATGTGGCATATACAACTTCTCAGTGAAGGGAGTGCTAGTCAAATACAGTGTTCTTTAAAAATATTTGGTATGAGCATGCCTTGAGGGTTAGGCAGTTACATGGGTAAAGTAAACAAAGTTTCAGTGTGAACAAATGTGGTTCCTAGGCTTTCATTAACCTATTCTTAGGAACTGTGAGAGACGAAAAGGTAAACAGCACTCCCTTCGACTTTGCTATTGTAATGTTTAATCTTCTTGTAAAATGGCTTTCTCTTTTGGAGTAATTTGATACAACAAAAACCCCATTATGTACTAACCAGCAAAATTAAATTGAGTTTCTTTAATACCCTGCATCTCTATTCTTTGATATTACATTACTTTGTCAATGCTGCGTTTTTTGCTGAGGTGGGAGTGAGTAGATTAAAGATAATTGAAAAATGGATCAGATTAGCTATAGGAGAATGATTCTGGGTTTGATAATTGGATATAATCAGCCTGTTATGCCAGTAGAACACTATCCAAATACTACGTGAATTACCTATTTAACTTGACATAACAGCTTACTGAAGAATTAATTATCACTGTAAAGTGACACTTCTAAAAAATGATACAAGAATGTAAACCAGACAAAATATTTACTGAAATTAGTATACTTGTGCCCCCAGTGTCAGACTCAAAATTTTATTTTCAAGGAACAAAGCAAATATTAAAATACATAAAAGGCTAATGCAGCATGATTTGATTGGAGTTCATCATCATGACAAGAAATAGTAAATTTTACTTCACTGTAAAATGTGAAGTATTTTACTGTGAGATAAAAAGGGATTTGATTCTTACTGTTCTTTGATGCCAGTTAGTATTGGCAAAATACTGGCAGAGACCATATCACTTACTAGATAATTTTTTTGGCTTTTGGTTTCTTTTCAACTCAAATTGTAGAAGTCAGTGTAAACAATTTAAAATTTTAGCCCTGACAAAAAAATACATGTAAAGGGAGGAATATTACTGTTTCTAATCAGTTTCTTATCTGTCCATTATAAAGGAAAAGAAACATCTTAGATCTGATCTAAGGATCTGATCTAAGGAGTCTGAAGGAGTTTTCTTGAGTATCTCTACAGCATTCTTTATTGCAAGAATGCAAGAACAATTTTAACTCAGCCATTTTAAGGACAAGACAATCACAGCATAAACTGCTGCTAACTAAGGCGTTACAGCGCTGAGTGTGGAGCAAGCCTTCTGTAGCAGCCAGCACCCAAATACATTCTTTCATCATATGAGGGGGCTCACAGAGTGCACTTCGAGTGACTGTGTGAATTGATTTAGGAGTTAGTAAAGAAGGGCCAGGGACAAACATCCAGTAACCAGTATTTAGTTAGAAAAGCTTTCTAGTTTGTAGCAAAGGGCTAAATGTTGAACCCTGAAATTCTCAAGTATTTTAAAACATTAGATTTTGTATTAGATTTTGTGTGTCCTTAGATCTTGTATTTTAATGTGTTAGGAGTGAAGCTGGGGTCTCTTGTAAAGCCTGAATGCTGGCATTCCAAACTGCTGACTTTGAATATGTAGCTGTTCGATGAGCAGTGCTTAGAGCCTTGTGAATGTAATTGAAAAGAACGTAAAGGACACAGCAGAAATATGCTTTTACGTTGAGTGTTTTCCTTAGAACAGAGAAAAGCTAAAAATTAATAACATTGATGAGTTATGATCAGAATGTGTACTTTCAGCTTATTTTATTAACAGCAACATAGTCTACGATTTTAAGCTTGAAAAACTGATTTTATTTTAGTCCAGTTATCTTGTTGTTTCCCCATGATATTTAACTTCTAAATAACATCAGACCAGTTTTTGTTTCCTGGTATTGGCCTCCACCATCTAAACTACACTGACTGTTGCTGACGCCCACAGGAACATCTTGGACTATGTATCTCTTCCCCCACCTCCTAATGTGGTTCCTTCAGATTTAAATGGTGTGGTTGGCATCTGATTGGTACAACAGTTATTAGAATCAAGGGAAAAGTACCTTTCAAATAAAGAGTAACTACGCCTTGGCAATCTAAGACATCTCAAAGCCATCCTTCTGTAAGATTCCAGTTACAAACTTAGGCTCCTCAGTGCTATGATGAAGCATTAGTAAGGAGTATGGCTGCTGGTGGCAGGTATCCAGGTGAGTGCAAACTCTGAAGTACTATTGCTTTTCCAAATGCTGCATACTTTAGCACTTTAAAGGGTCTTATAAACCCAAAGCTAACTTGCGTTTATTCAAAAATCAGAACTTTGCACTTTTAAAATATGATAATTTTAAAAGACATGCAAAAAATGAAAGTTTGTATTAAATTAAAATCCTCTACTCATTCTTTCTTTCAAAACACAGTCAGTCCTCTTCTCTAAGTTTGCTCTTTTCTCCACAATCTTTCATGGGCTGCAGTAAACTTGAGGAGTTCATTTCAGTCCTTAGAAAAAAATTATTTTTATAACCAGCCAAGGTATTGGC